>JASDQU010374695.1:39999-53603 GCA_032191745.1 Picea mariana
GCGCCCCTTAGAATCATCGTGAGGGACTGTCGAAGTCTGCCCTCATGGCATCATGGGTCCTCTCGAACTAGGTAAATGTTAACCTACAGTTCAAGACACGGCGGGAGTGCTAGTAGGTTGTGCCAGGGTTGTTTTCCACACCTCTCCCTCAACATTTTTGGTAGTCATGTGTGACCCCTTTACTGCACATGTGAGTCTGGTCGGCAAGCTGTCATCAGCCTGCATCATCAACAAATCATGTCAGAACATATCCATATCATATCATCTAATCAGATGCACTAATATCACAGTAAAACAATAAAACTCCAATGGTACACTCCCTGAATCGATCCAGAATCCAAGGGGTTTCATCGATGCCTCTACATCCTCGAGGTCGAAAATCCTGCACACTTAGTAAAACCAAGTCAATAATACTTGTCTATTTCGAGGTGGTAAAACAACATGTCATCATACCATAACACTTCATCATCAAAATCAAAAGTTTTAATAGCATAATAATCTAGATCACTTGCCAGCAAGTGTCCTCAAAGAATAATTTCTCTCAGTGCGCTAGAGAGGGATGTTACAGATCAGGAATGGGTTGGGAAAATACATCGACCAAATGGACCCTAGAGACCAATACTCATTCCGAAGAATCTATGTGGAAGTCGATCTGGAGGGGGGACTACCTAAAGAGATCAAACTCAAGGTCAGATACTGGCATCATTACCAAAAGATGGACTATGAACATCTCCCGTTCAAATGCAAGGGATTTCATGAATACAGACAATTCCAGAGAAACTTCCCTAAAAATTCAAACATAGAAAAAGAAGGGGGAGAAGGTTGGCAACAACCAAGAAAAGGAAGATCCAACTCCAAATATAAAGGCCCAAGGAATGAAAATACAACCCCCACACAATCCATGGACCCAGAAAATAAGTCAAACAAAAGGTAAGAGAACACCTTCAGAATTCTCACTCAGGAAACTACAGAGAAAACAACAAATGAAAACACACAAGAAGAATCCCCAACAGAAGAAACGCGTGAAAATCCGACCACCAAAGTCAAAAAAATCCACTCACCGACAGAAGAACAAGATCAATACAAATCCCCCTCAAGAAAGGACGCAAGACCAGACATAGAGGAGGGTGAGGTCTCGTCAGATACTGATTACGAATGCACAAGTGATGCCCTGGTCACACCAAAGAAAACATGAAGTGGTGGAAAATCTAAGAAAGAAGAAAGAGACAAAGAAACCTACAAACATGTCCTAAAGGGATCACAACCAATAATCAAACAACTGATCAATGTCAAACGAATAAGGAAGCATTCCAAGGCCTCCCAAGGAGGCCATTCATCCCCCCAAGGTAATTTATGAATCTAACTTCCTGAAATTGTCGTGGATTCGATAGAAAAAGGAAAGAACAAAAACTTAAGGACATCATAAGAGCCTCAAAATCAGATATCCTACTCCTCCAGGAGACCAATATGGATAGCCAATACTTACTCAAAGCAACAACTACCATATGGAGAATAAGCCAAGGAATAGCAGAAAGTGCAAGAGGTGCCTCAGGTGGTTTAGGCACCCTGTGGAATACTATGACATTTGATCTAATCAACTCTGATATGAGCATGCACTGGATCCACACCATACACCTTCACAAGGCAACGGTCCGACTACTAAGTCCCTTCAATGTCTATGTACCACACCTGTTAATGGAAAAAAGACAGCGTTGGAACACCCTAAAAGACTATTTATTGCAAAATGATCTAGACAATATCATTATTGGGGGGGGATATAAATGTGATCCTAGATTTAGATAAAAAAAAGGGTGGCTCCATTGTGCAAGAACCAACAAGAGAGTGGGTGGAAGATCTAATTTCAGACTGGGACCTAGAATATTTCAAGCCTACTAAAGGAAAGTACACATGGACAAATGAAAGGATAGGACCAGGGAATATAGTAGCTATACTGGATAGATTTCTCATCCAACGCTCCTTGTTTCCTCTGGGACTCACTCCCACCTCTGCGATCCTCCCCCACAATGTGTCAGATCATAAGCCCATCCTCTTAAAAAAAAATTGTGGCAAAATCCACGGGCCCATACCTTTTAGATTTAGCCCAACCTGGCCCCAAGACAAAGACTTCCTAAAGCTAGTGTCCAAAGTCTGGAATGGCACAGTAAGAGGCTCATCCTTCTTTTTGTGGGAAGAAAAAATAGGGACATTAAAGACAACACTAAAAATTTGGTCAAAAGGTCAGGCAAATCCAATAAAATCCCATCAAAAAGCCCAAAAGTAGCTAGGGAACCACCAACTAGAAATGGAAAATTAGGAGATCACCCAAGAATGCTTGCAACAAGAATATCATCTACAAAGACAATGGCACAAGGCTTACTATGAGGAAGAAAATTACTGGAGACAGAAATCCAGAAGCCTTTGGCTGGAAGCAAGAGATAGAAACACGAGCTACATTCACAAGAAAGCTAAGGCAAGGAAGAAATTTAAAACAGTGAAAAAAATTCAAGTTCAAAATCAAATAATCACTAATCCAGAAGGCATTAAATAAACGACAAATGAAGCCTTCGAAGAACTCTATACTGAAACGCAAAAGAATGATATAGACCCCGAAGAGTACCCTCTCTCCCTTATCCAAAAACTCATCAAGGACGACATCAACAACAGCCTAACTAAGAAAGTTACTCAACAAGAAATAAATACGACACTGGATCAAATGAATCTTGACAAAGCCCTAGGATTAGATGGCTTCACAGTAAGATTCTATCAGCAGAGCTGGGATATAATAAAATCAGATCTAACAAAGTTGATCCATAAATCTCAAACCTGTAGCAAACTAGGAGGTGGAACAAATTTGGCATTCCTTGTGTTGATTCCAAAAGAAAAAGGAGAAATCAGCTTCGGCAGATTTCAACCAATCTCCCTCTGCAATACAAGATACAAAATCCTCACAAAAATAATAGCCAATAGAATTAAAACAATTCTCCCTATAATCATCCCCCAAAACCAAAGAGGATTCATCAAAGGCAGACACATAGTAGATAACATCATCCTAGTGCAAGAGTCCCTGCACTCAAGCATCTAGAGAAAATACAAAGGTATGATAATAAAACTTGACCTCGCTAATGCTTTTGATAGAGTAAGACATAATTTTTTATTTAAAGTCATGGAAAATTTTGGGTTCGCCCCAGTTTTTGTAAATTGGATCAAAGTGTGTATCAGGTCACCCTAGATAGCCCCTCTTGTGAATGGAAGGGTAACTAAGTTCTTTCAAGCTTCCAGAGGATTCAGATAAGGTTGCCCCCTCTCTCCCCTCCTCTATGCAATTCAAGCCTCATTTCTGAGATTCCAACTGTAGCACTGCCAGAATCACAACAATCTCCATGGGTTGGGAATAGTGCCAGGGGTAAAGGACATAAATCATGCCCAGTTTCCGGATGACACTCTGCTAATGGGAGGAGCGAGCTTACACACAACAAGGAAATTCAAGAATGAATTAGAGGCTTACATAGAAATCTCAGGAAGTGTCATAAGCCCTGCCAAAAGAAAGATCTATGGTTGGAATATAATTCCAATTGAAATGTTGGAGATTGCTAGGATACTGGGAATGGAAGGTTGTACCAAATGGGATGCCTTCAATTATCTAGAAGTCCCAATATTCAACTCTGCCTCAAGATCCTCACACTGGAATGTGTTGATTGACAAGATAAAGAACAAGATAACTTCCTAAGGAGTGAACTAGTTAAACCAGGCAGGTAAAGTGGTCCTAATCAAGGTAGTCCTAACCAGCATTCCAATCTACCAAAGCTCTTTGCTTCTGGCCCCTGTCTCCATAATACAAAAAATTGAAGAAATGTTTAGAAGGTTCCTTTGGGAAGGAGGAAAATAGTCAGTGATAAATATGCACCTAATAAGATGGGGAAAAGTTTATAAACCTATCTTGGAAGGTGGTCTTCACTTCAAAAATGCACATGTTCAAATCCTAGCACTTGGTGCAAAGATGCTTTGGAACCTAACCACCGGGAAGCCAACGTGGAGTAAAAATGTCCTATGGGAAAAGTACTTTAAGGGTCCAAAGAAAAGATGTATAGAGCATCCATGTTTAGATGAAAGAGGGTCCATAATCTTCTCTCTCTATCTAAAGAATATGCCCCATTTCAGACCTCATCTCACTTGGGTGCGAGGCAATGGGAAAAAAATCAATATTTGGAAGGACTCAATCATGGGAGATCCTCCCCTTGGGTTGAGACTGGATCTGGATCGACTCAAAGAGTGGATGGTCACTCAAAATTTACACACTCTTTGGGACATCTCAATTTGGGGGAACGATGAGCACAAGATGTGGCTAGGGTGGGGAATTGCTAACAACCCCCCAGAATTAGAAGAGGATTGGAATGCCCTGAAGTTATGCCTCCAAGGGAAATCCCCCCTCAAAAAAAGAGGAAAATACAAATGAGGTTGGGGAATGAGCTCAGGGACATACACCACTGCAACAGGGTATCGGTTCACGAACGCCTACCCCAATGTCCCTCCAAATCCAGCAATTTGGAAAGCAATTTGGACTTCCAAGTCCATCCCAAAGATTAAAATGTTTATTTGGAATCTGGCTAATAGAAGCATTCTAACGGGATAAAAATTTAGAAGAAGGGGGTGGGAAGGCCCCAATAGATGCCCGCTCTGTCTTCAAGCAGAAGAAACCACATACCATCTTCTACTCAACGGTTCTTATTCCAAACAAGTCTAGCATTTGGCTCTAGGGTTGCAAAGTGTCGTAATCATACCCCAAGATACAAGTAACCTTCTTCAAAATTGGGATTCCATCTGCCCTTTCCAGACTAAGAAAAAAGGCCAAATATCCACTCTGTGGAGAGTCCTCCCCAAATTCATCCTCTGGAAAATATGGTTGGAGAGAAACAATAGACTCTTCAGGGAACTCAAAAGAAGTCCAGCCCAAGTTGCAACCAATATACAGGCCTACTTTGGTGAAAGCGCTCCACACTTCTTCCAAACAAAGAATTCTAGAGGGCTAGAGTTAGAAGAGGAACAATGGTTGGCTTAGTTTAAAATTCAAGATCAAAGGGGAAAAAAGGACAACAACTCTAACCATGAAGCCTGGGAAATATGAAAGGAGGAAAAATAGTTTGAAGACTGGAAGACAAAGGAAAAGAAACATATTTTGTCCTTTGACGGGGCCTCCAAAGGGAACCCATGCTTGGCAGGTGGAGGAGGGATTCTAGAAAGCCCCACTGGTTCAATGAAACTAAGCTTCGCTTGGGGACTCAGAACTGGAACTAACAATAGAGTAGAATCCCTAGCCATCTAGAAAGGGATCATTCAAGAAATCAGTCATAGCGTTCAAGATCTGGTAATAATTGGTGACTCTCGGATAGCAATCAAATCCTTAATCCACCAAAGCAAACTCAAAAATGTAAAACTCAATAACCTCTTGGAGAAAACCCAACTCCTCCTTGGTAATTTCCGATGTTATAAGCTTTACCATGTTTTACGAAGCCTAAATGAGCAAACAGATGCCGAGGCCAATAAGGGCACCCTCTTGACTGCTAGAACTATGTAACTTAATGGAATAACATCCACAATGGATCTTCCCTGACTCTAGGGAGAAATCCCATAAAAGAATTAAAGTCATGAGTTGGAAACAGAAAGGTAGCACAGAAGAAGGATTTGGCCAAATCCAAAGTGCGACAGGACTAAGGCGCTATAGGAAAGTGCAAGTGGACATAAGGCACATCCTAGAGCATTATTCGGTCATTGATTTTTGTTGGGGTCGAGACAGATCAACAAGTCACCCATAACCCTCAAATCACGAAAATTGTTTAGGGGATTTGATTTGGGAGGAGGCTATGCTTAAATCAGGGAGAGGAACTTAGCCCCTCATACCAATATCCCGTAGAGACAACCAAAAAGAATTCGGCCCAGCTATGAGAAGATCGAGTGCAGCAGCAGGTCACAAGGAGAAGAGAGGAAGTCACCAAATATGGAATCCATCTTGGGAAGAAAACCAAGAATATAAGAAAGGCTTAACACAATGGATGTTGCTCTAGAAAATTTAAAGAAAATGTTGAACTACCAGTTGGAGTTTCTTCAAAATCTAGACATAGACACAGGAAGAAGACTGGAGATGCTAGAAGGGGACATTACCACCAAAAAATTCGAGATCACTGAGGAGCTCGATAAAATTCATAAAGAACTCAATAAACCCAAGAAAGAATTTGAGGCTAGAATCACCCAGCTGGAGGAAAATATGGCTTAGCTAAACAATGAATGGAAGCAAGATCCAGAGAAGTAAATCAGTTTTCAAGTCACGAAAGGGAGTTCTGCAATTTCTCAACAAGAATGGCATTTTTTATAGAAGCCTCTGCTGTAAATAAGTTTGTAAAACATCCCACCCCTGGAAGGTTAGTATAGCCTCCAGGATTGTATTTGACTAGTAGAGCATGGCTCAACATAGTTGTAACAGAACCAGTGGCATTGCCACTGTCTCTCATAATTAAATTCCATTAATTGTTCTTGTTAGAAAAAACAACTTTATAATATAATTGATCATATTTCACATATGAATAAATGAAATACTCAAAACAATACAATCCACTCCCTAACTCAATACAGAGTCCAAGTGTCCTCTACACTCAGGGGAATCTCATCAATATCGTTTGTCAATACATAGATATCAAAACAACATAATTCATAATCCATCAACATCATCATAAGAATCCATAAGTGAAACATGCAACCATATACTATAAATAGAACACTTGCACGAAGTGTCCTCAAAGAGTAAGTCAATAGCATGTGCTCACAAGAGTCGGATGTTACTGTTCAACAACATAGGTATTCCAACAGAGGACGAACACATTTAGTAACCACTCACATAACCAATTCAAAGATCAACACATCGATGTTTTCACATGGTAAAACCCCTACGGGGAAAAATCCATGGCCCCAGCCAACGCAACCACTTGGAGCAGTTTATTAATGCAAAGAAAAAGATTACATAGAGATTTTACAATAGAATTTCTCACAATCAATCATCGACAAATGACCCTCCATGGTATTTAAATAGAGATTATGGTTCAATCAGGTGCTATGCCATGGATCAATGTCCGTTAAGATCGAGGAGAGTATGAACCGTCGGATCACTCTATGTCGGTAACATATCATGACCATTGGATTTCCTAACTAAAAATGCATACTAATGCATACTAAAGAAACACACTATAAAACATAGTTTTACCTAACGACACAATAAACCAAGTAGATCTTGCTAACTCCTAAGTGTCTAAATATCCTAACATCCCCCCTTAAGAACAACTTGGGATAAGATTGAAGGATTTACAATAGTGAAACAATAGGAGAAGGAAGGAAGCATTAGAGCCTATCCCCCCTTAATGAAAACTTCTTGAACTCCTAACATAGATCAAAGTTTGGAAAACTTCACGTCTGTAAGAGACTTTGTGAAAATGTCTGCAACTTGATCTTTTGTAGGGAAAAAGAGCACTTCAATAACTTGATCATGAATGAACTTTCTGATGAAGTGCATGTGTATCTCTATGTGTTTTTTGTGATGATGTTGAACTAGGCCTTTGGCGAGCTTGATGGAACTCTGATTGTCACAACAAAGGCTGGTCAGATGCGGGTGCTGGAATCCAAACTCTGAAAGGATTTCTCAAAGCCACAGGGTTTCCTGACTTCCATTTACCACTGCTCAGTACTCTGGTTCTGCTGAAGAAAATGCAATAGCCTATTGTTTCTTACAGGCCCAAGTGATAGGTCATGAACCAAGGCTGAAAACATAACCTACCGTAGACTTCCAATCATCGGGGTCGCAGACCCAATCTGAATCAGTGAAACCAACCAATAAGGGAGTCCCCCCTGAACTGTAATGTATCCTGAACTGAATTGTACCACGAACAAAGTGAAGTATCCTTTTAGCTACTTTCCAATGGCTTTCATGGGGTGTTTGCATATATTGGGCAAAAAGGCCAACAACAAAGGAAATATCAGGATGAGTATGAGTCAATTATAAGAGGCTAACAACTAACTGATGATACAGGGTGGCATCAACGTCAGGAGAAGTACAATTGGCAGAAAGCTTGACTCCATACTGGAAGGGAGAAGGGGTTGGTTTACAATCATCCATGTGAAAGCGACGAAGAAGGTCACAAACATACTGAGACTAGGAAAGAAAAATTCCTTCATTCGTTTGCAAAACTTGGAGGCCAAGGAAATAAAGCAAAAAGCCTAAGTCTATCATTTCAAATTTTTTCTTAAGGTTGGTTTTCACATGGTTTAAAAGTTTTGAGTCACTACCAATAAGGATAAGGTCATCAACATAAAGGAAAAGGATTATGAGATGGCTTCCTACTTTCTTGGTATAGACATTAGGATCATAATTGCATATAGAGAATCTAGTGGCAATAAGAAAGCTATCCATTTTGGCATACCAAGCTCGGGGAGCTTTCTTGAGACCATAAAGAGATTTCTTGAGGTGACAAACAAGGCTAGAGTCATTATGGACATAGCCAGGAGGTTGTTCCATGTAGATTTATTCTTGCAAATATTCATTGAAGAAGGTGGATTTAACATCCATATGATGGACCTCCCATTTACGTGAGACAGTGTTATAACCCTATAATTCATAGAATCATCTGTTGACTAGAAAATTTTCACTCTGGATGTATTTTGGTTTGCAAATAATATTTCGTTTTTGCAAATTATTTTCAAGGAAAGAAAAAGAAAATAAAATTCATGATTGTTGATGTTGAGTGGTGTTTCCTAACCCCATGGAGACAAATAAAAAGGGAAGCAATGCACAAAACCCACAAAGAGCACTAAGCCTAAGTTTTTGCTACATTCGCGCCTAGAGAATAAAGAGTGTGCTTAGATTGACAGTCAATCTAGCTGCACGTAGATCAACATCTGATAGTGGATTCTGGACCCCCACGAATGTTATGTTTTTAACAGTGGGGGGGGGGGAGGGGTTCGGAATGGTGACTAACAAGTGTGCACAAATCTATGGTCATCATGACAGAATGCAAATGGATGGTCTACAGGTGATTCCGAACCCCCTCGACCGTTCTACCTTTAACGGGATGGGGGGGTCTAGAATGGTTGTATTTCTTAAACCAACCTTGGATAGGTTTTGGCTCCACAGGCTAGCATACCCCCCCCCAAAACGGATTAACACCTCAGGGGGGGTCCAGAATACCACCCCTCCTAAACAAAAACCACTTTCACCGCATTTTGACGAGTCTTGTTCTGAAGATGTTTCTGGGCAAATGAAAATGAATTTTTGAAACTCGAGAGAGGATTTTCTCCATAATGACTTGAAGAACAAAAACCTCTCTCAAGTTTTTCATAGGGGCCATGAGAATGGAGAATCAAAGCTGTCTTTTAGCCTCATTTTTCGGATTTTTGTTTTTCCTGTTATAGTCTCGATCTTGCGGGAGCTGTTACGGCGAGATGGAGGCAAATTTGGTGATTCCAAAGGAGGTGTTTGGGCAACACATGCCCATATACAATAAAATCTTTCATTGTTTTTCCCAGGTGTCATATTTGAAGAGAAACATATATCTATTCGGACCCCTTTTTTGTAGAAATTAGGCTCGTCTTTCATGGTAGACAGTTCGAGATTTTAGGGGATTTCTTGCTATTTTTGGCCAAGGTGGTTGAATTTGACCTCGAGAACCTGAGGAGAGTATTTTTTATATATTGTATAGAATCAAAAAGAGGTGGAGGAGTCATAGGACCATGACTTAGTTTTTGTAAAGAAACTCGTTGAGCTTTCTCTACTTTCATCAATTCAATAATACAGTGTTATGTTGTAGGATTCTTGTGACTATTTCGACTGGTGATGTGCATCCCTCTTTGTAAATTTGTTTTCTCTATTATCATAATTAATATATGCTTCTGAGTTTTTCCAAGAATATTAAGAACAAAATTGGTTTTAATGTACCCTCTGTCTCTGGCTTGGTATAGTTTTTCATGTTTTCCACTAAAGATTAAACTCAAAATTCTTAGTTTCTCTCTGTTTAATTGGATTTCTTGACCTGTTCTGTCTCACGCATTTCATTTAAATTAAAGGATACAAATATTAGCCTGTTGACATGGTTTTTTTATCACTCGTTGCAGTGACTCCATAGCCCATGGTTTCTCTTCTCTGCCCATACCCAATTCCTAAAAACAAATCCTATGTTCTGTGTAACTAGCCTAACATCTATTCAAACAAAGATATATCACAAAGAGATATCCCTCTCTGAGTCTTGGAGGGATAGATCCAAGACTCAAAGTGGTTTTGATGTTGCCTCTGTGACTGCCTCCATAGCCTTGGGCAAATTACAGAGTGCTAACAGAATGATGACTCCACTGGGGAACTTTCTCTAGTAGTACACTCCAAAGTTCCATATCTGATCATTGATGGTGGATAGTGACCAGACACAAGAAGGCTGAGATCATTCACCTAGAGACTCCAAATTATCTCCAGACAGTGCCAACTCAAAGACTCTACTGGAGTAAGAACCTAAAGAATGGCCAAACAGCCTAGAGAGACCTGGTGCTCAAGCTCAAATTGCATTCAAGACATCTTTGGTTTTATCTGCAATTATGTTTTGTCTTATTCTAAGCCTGATCAAAAGTATATTGATGAATATTACATTGACCATATTTTAATTGATCAGCGTCAAGAGAGTAGATCCCCAATTGTAAATTATGTACATACTCATACACCTGTGCACATCCCAGATGCACCTGTAGAAGTCCTAGTGAGACATAAGCCTCCTACTTTATCTCCTACTCTTTATAAAGCTCCGGATTGTTGTAAGCCTCTTACTTCACCTCCTGTACCTGCCAAAATATTAGACAGATACAAGCCCCTATATTTTCCTCCTGTCCTCCATGACTTCCCTGCAAATTACACCAATAATCTGCCCAGGTTTGATGGAGAGAATGAAAATATTACTACTAAAAAGCATATCCAAAGTCTTGATGATTTTCTTGACCTCTTTGAGGTAGAATATGATGATGTCTGCATCAGAATTTTTTCCCTATCATTGGGAGGTAAAGTCAAGAACTGGTTTAAAAATCTCCCAGCTACAAGCATTAACAATTTCCATCAGTTTGTGCAAGTTTTCCTAAATTGATGGGTGATCATGAGAAATGTCTTTCTCATCCTGGAAGAGTATGACCATTTGAAAAGATAGCTAGGGGAAATAGTACAACATTTTTCAACAAGGTTCAATAGGTATAGCATGTAATGCCTGTTGATATAAGGCCACCCCCAGGATCAACCCACTTGCATTTCCCATATGCCTTTGATCCTGAGATGGCATTAAAATTAAGAGAAAGGAACACTACAACACTTGAAGAAATGTAGAACATTGCAGTTGATGTGGAGGCCAAATTGTTGATCAAAAGGTCAAATGTGAAAAACAAAGAAACGAAGAAGTTGAAGTCATCAAAAGATAAACTAGACATTTTGGCCAGTGCCATGGAATAGATGATGTAGAGGATCAACAGGAAAGATGAGCTTTTTGTCCAAAGACATCATGTTCCATTGATTTCAAAGAAAGAAAAGGTCACAGTTCCCAAACATTTTGCAACTCACTCTTGGTACCAGGGTTTGGATAATGATTCTTTCATATATTCAATTCACAATATAGTTGAAGATGAAGTTCCAACTCATCTTGTTGAAGAGCCATCAACTGATATGATGTGCATGTTTAATGACTTTTCTTACTAGCATAATCTACCCAAGTGTGATCAGTATGATGACGATCATGAGGCTGAAATAGATGTTGATTGTCCAAAGCAACCATCAGCATGTCGTTGGCAGGAAGAAGATCAATTACAGCTCAGATATGACAATCAACCTCTTCTCAACAATCATGACAACGATGAGGAAAATGCAGAAAATTTCAAAGTAAGGGAAGAATCTTTGCCCTTATGTTTCTCATCTTTTCAAATTATGAAAAGAAACTCTAGGCAAGTTGTGAATAGTGAAGACAATTTTTTTTATGATGAGTCGGTAGAGGATGTCATTGATGACATGGGATCTATTTTAGACCCAAAATCACAGTCACTATTTTCCCTTGATTTTCAAGGTCTAGATGGAAGTCCACAGCTCGAAACAAGATTTGAAACAGTGGAATGTAATTCTGTCCCATTACATTATAATTCATTTCAAATTTTGAAGGATACTCTTGAACAAGTGTTGAAGGATAAATACATAAAAAGTCAGAAAATTTCATTTGAATCAATCCAACAATCTTGTCAGTCTTTTCAGGATCCAATAATTGATCGGTTGGATGACCTGTGCGATCAAAATCATTCTTCATTTGCCAGTCATGAGTTGAAAAGTTGTTATGATATTGACATGATCACGTAGTTAGTTATAGGGGTGTGTTCAGTAGAAGCATCCTTTTAGAACCCATCAGAAAAGTTGTAGCCATGTCTGAATGTGCATGAGGATGCAAATAACATAACTACAACATCAAATCATGAATTTGAGTTGGTTAAATTTGAATATCCAGTAATAGGTCAAGTTTATCTTGATCCAATGGCTATTTATATGGAGAAATTGTTCATCATAGAGCCACAATGCATTTCTATTTTTTTTTTATGTGTCATGATTATCAATCCCCTTGTGATGAAGATCATGATGGAAAGCATTTCATGATGTCTATGCAAGTTCTATTTCTGATATTGATTGAAAAAATTGAAAGAATAGAGCTAGTAAAGAAGCTACTTGATTGGCTTCATTGGTATTTTTTTATTATTTGATTTAGCATGATTTTTATAAGTATAGGGTAGGTAGAAGATTGTGAATAAGCTCAACATTCTGAGCATCTCTTTTTCAGCAATGTTCATTTTGGTTTGGTTTCAGTTGAAAGATCAAAATAGGTATTGGTTGCAGAATAATTTTGGGATCACCTCGATGAATAAAGCACCGATCTACATATTCAGAGTTCAGTGGTTCTTGACACCTCCCAAAGGAGATTCCATCCGCAGGTGGAGCCACTGTTATAACCCTATAATTCATAGGATCATCTGTTGACTGGAAAATTTTCACTCTTGATGTATTTTGGTTTGCAAATAATATTTCATTTTTGTAAATTATTTTCAAGGAAAGGAAAAGAAAATAAAATTCATGATTTTTGACATTGAGTGGTGTTTACCAACCCCATGGAGACAAAAGCAAGGGAATCAGTGCACAAAACCCACAAAAAGAACTAAGCCTAAGTTTTTGCTACATTCACGCCTGGAGAATAAAGAACATGCTTAGATCAATGATCGATCTAGCCACGTATAGATCAACGGCTGACAGTGGATTCCAGACCCCCTCAAATGTTATATTTTTAATGGTGGGGTGGGTCTGTAATGTTGACTAAAAAGTGTACATAGATCTACGGTCATCATGACAACGCGTAGATGGATGGTCTACAAGTGATTCTGGACTCCCTCGATCGTTCTACCTTTAACGAGAAGGGGGGGTCCAGAATGGTTGTATTTCTTAAACCACCCTTGGGTAGGTGTCAGCTCCACAGGCCAGTGGACCCCCCCCCCTATCCGTGGGCAATTTGATTGCCCACGGA
>JASDQU010374695.1:120732-134923 GCA_032191745.1 Picea mariana
AGGAATAACATATCTTTCATTGCTTCTATCAGATGTATTCATATCAAATATTATTTCTTCTAACTGTGCCCTAGTTTTCAGACTAGGACAAAATTTATCAAACATACCTAGATCCATACTTTCGAAATAATTTTTTTTTTCACTTATATTACCTTTCTCATAGCACAAAGTTGCAAGATCCTACCTCTTTTCTTCAGATCAGAATTCTCTTCTTAGCACAGAGATTCACAAGTCAAGTAGAATATTGCACACTAAAGAAACAAATCTATGCATAGAGCTTTCTTTTCTCTAGTTCCCAGCAATCACAGTTTCAGGTCCTGACAAAGGAACCATTTGTTGGCACAGGGGTAGACCTGGGGTTCAATGCTTCAAAAACACACCAACAAAACCCTAACTACCAGCCCTTTTGGCAACACTTGCAAAGCAGATGAAGTCTCACCCGAGGTAGAGGCAGGGATGGTTGCAGAACTCAAATGTCTGCAACCTAGCTAGGACACCTATATGTGATTACAATACTCTAACAAAGCGCTTGGTAGTTACCATTCGTTAGTATTCAACCAGTATTTACTTCGTAGATAAAACCTTAATTATAGAGAAACGCAGTATTCAACCAGATCTAACACATCTAATCACTTAGCATAAGGAAACAAATCAGATCTAGCATCTTATTCACATCATTAGGCACTAAGCTTATCATATTCATCTAAACATACATTATTGCACTAACCATTAATCACATAAACAATATAACAACCATAATGCACAAAAACAACCATAACACAGGATATACATGGTTCACCCCAGTGTGGGGCTACGTCCACCAACTCTTCTCCTCTTTCTTACGTTATGTCAAACTTCTTACATGCACAAAGCATCAAAACCCTACTCCGCAGAGGACAAGAGATCAGTGCATAGCTCGCCAGATCCTCCTTTCCCGAGTTACAGCACAAGGTCTCCTCACACAGTATGTGCACAAAGTAGTACAAATGACCATACACTAAGCACAGAGCCTCTTACAATTACTTTCACTTAGCACAATACTTAGCACCTAGCATCAACCACACCAAACATCCGACCATTCACCACTACTTACATTGCTAAGTTACTTATTTATACATTACAAAAGGGCCTAAACATGGGTAAATCCATGGGCCAACATCCCCATACCCGTTACATAAACCCTAATCCCCAAAATTCCTTAAAAATGGGCCAAGATCCCACGATCTCTGCTTTGACTTGTGCTCACCTTCAACCAACCTATCGAAGTCCCAAAATAGGTCAAACTTGGCCAAGGATCTCCAAAACTTGGTCAAGGGCCAACAAGATTCCATGACAATAAACATTCAGATATACAATGGTTGTATCCTTCTAAAAGAATCATTCAGAATCGAACCAAATATCATAAAACTCAGATCTAGATACACTTTATCTCTCATATTACATTTGGAAGGTTGCCTCATTCACAACAACAATAACAACCCAAGAACTACAACAACCACAACAAATGAAGCAACTCTTATCTATTCCATGTGAATTCCTTTTATCTCTTCATAAGCATGGTAATGATAACAACTCTTCCATCTCACTAACAACCCCAAGCATGACCAATCAGTTAGTGTTGGGACATAGGGGCAGACCCAGGGTTCAACGCTTCAACAGTGCACCAAAAAAACCCTAACTACTAGTCCTTTCGGAAACACCTGCGAAGCAGATGAAGTCTCGCCTGAGGTAGAGGAAGGGGTGGTTATAGGACTCAAGTGTCTACAACCTAGCTGGGACACAGATCTATGATCACAATACTTAACAGAGCACTTAGTGGTTAACATTCATTATCATTTAACCCTTCTTCACATCGCAGGTTGAAACCCTAATTACAGAACATCACAGCATTAAACTAGATCTCCAAGTACTTAGCACATAGAAATAGATCAGATCTGGAATTCATTCACATTACTAAGAACTAAGCTACTATATCAGATGAATTCAACATACATATTACAACACTAAGCATAAATCACAATAATCACATAACAACCATAAATCACAAAGCAACCATAACATAGGATATACATGGTTCACCCCAGTGTGGGGCTACATCCACCAACTCTTCTTCTACTTTATTATCTTCTATCAATCCTCTTGCATTCATAGAGCCACAAAATCCACTCTGCATAGGACAGGAGATCTTCACACACCTCCCCAGATCCTCCTTCCCCAAGCTAGGTTCAAGCACAAAGACTTCTTACACCATCTACATATAAGAATATTACAGTCACTTTCACTTAGCTCTGCAAGTTCTCAACACAATTATTTACTTAGCCAACTAGTCATGCATTGAGCCAATCATTAACTAGTTACTTATTACATCTCCTAGCCTTCTATTTATACATTACAAAATGGGCCTAAACATGGGTAAACCCATGGGACAACATCCCCATACCTATTACATAAAACCTAAACCCAAAAATGCCCTAAAAATGGCATGAGATCCTGCAATCTCTGCTTCTCCTTGCGCTTCACCTTTGACCAGCTTGTCGAAGTCCCAAAAATGGTCAACCATTACCAAGGTTTTCTAAAACTTGGTCAAGGTCCAACATGCCCCCAACACTCACCTGTGACTCGTCCCGAGTCACTCTAATTTGGGTAACTTTGCCTCAAAGGCATCGATCTTAGCTCAAGCTGCCTCTGTTGCTTCACTAAAGCCTCTTGCTCGGTGAACTCCTAAATAATATTCTCCATCACAGGTCCTTCCAAGCATTGTTCTACTATGGTGACCACTTGTTCTAGTTCAATGCCTCGTCCTTCAATTTCCTCAAAAAGTGTGCAAGCTTCATCATGCACAGGCTAGAGTTGATGAGTCACTTCCATGACTTTTCTTTGTAGGGCATGGACCTTCTGCTAAACCATGCATTGTTCCTAGGATCTTTTCATCCTTTCGATCAATGACAGAGGCTTCAACTGGGCTTGCATTGATGCTGCTTGTTTCTTTGCCTCTTGGAGTTGTGAATCCAGTGTCCTTAGTTTGGGGTCCTCTGCAAGACGCTTGTAAGTCTGCACACTTCGACTGTTGAGATGTTTTCATTCTAAGGCCATTGGTTTGATTCTCTGGACTACACTTCAGGAAATTTCTTCTCTTTGGTCTCACACTTCCTACGGAGTGCTTGGCACTACTTGTAACTCCAGTTCTGATATTTTCTATTGGATCTGATGAATGGCTTCAGCAAGCTTCACCACTTGATCCTCCACTAGTTCTTCTTGCACCTATTCTAAGCCCATCATAGAGTGAAGTGCTCTAGTGACTGCTTCTTTCACTTCAATCTACTCTGTGAGCAATTGTTCTTTCTCCTTTTGGATCCGCGCTCTATCCTTTGCAAAATTAGCTTGGATGTCATCTTTTTCTTGCTGCACTTGCTTTAGGGCTCTCTGGTCTGCTCTTTTTCCTCCTAGACACGATGAAGGCGAGATTTGATTGCATCTGCTATTCTTCATATCTGGGAAGGCTCATCTCCCAAATTTGTTCCTTCTAATGATGATGGCCCAGTGGATACTGCACGACTAGAGTAGAGGGCTTGTTATGCCCCTTTCAGCTATGCTTTGATTCTATCATACATGGTTTCTTGCCTGGCTTCACTATGCTGTAAAATATCTTCAGATGTATATGATACATCGATGATGATGAGATCTATGTCATCCATTGTGAGAATATACTGTATCTATGGTTCAGTGGCTTTTGACTTCTTCCGCGATGTAGGTTTTGTGGGGGAAACCTTTATTTTCTTGGATGTCTCAGTTTCATCAAGAGAATCCCTAGGTGGTGTTACTTCACCTTGCTTCTGCTTGTCTTCTTCTCCTTTGTCCTCTTCTTTGTCTACTTCGTCACCTCCTCCTCCTCCAGGTGAATCTAAAGTAGTATCTTTTGATGCACTGTTCATCTCCTGTACCTCTTCCTTCTTCTTTCTTTGGCTACTGTTGGGTGCATCATACTCTTCGCAAGTAACCACAGGACTTTCAAAGAGGTCAGGGTCGGAAAGTTCTGCCTGGTCGACTGGGATAAGGAAATATATAGGCCATTCCTTAGTTATTTCTTCCATGTCCTCCTTTGTGAGCTTATAATAAGATTGGAGCTCTTCTTTATGTTCGTCTACGCGAGCAATGATATAAATAAAATGTCTATCTGCGTGGAACATCATGAATTGTCTAAACCTGTGCAATGTGTTCAGTGTCATATGAGGGAAAGACTCAATAGCCCTATTCAACTGTAGGTAATAGGTGTGGAACACTGTGTTTGACTGCCATTTCTTAGCCATGTCACTCGAGTACTAGAGTGTAGTGAACTTCAAAGCTAGTGGTTCAGGTGTCTCAATTTCAGGGAAGGTCGCTCCTTCTGGCATCTCCCAAACAATGAAGGCGATGAGGATTAACAACCAAATAAAATGGAACTCATAGCCCTAATCCTGATCCTTCAATGCATTTTCCCATGAGGCCAACAATGAACCCTGTGACCTGTGTGGGTCTATTCTTCCTTACTAGCTTACCAACGATCAATTGGTAGGCTAGGCGCACTGCACCATTCTGTATGGAGGCTACCCTATAGCATCACTTCCCCTTCAACATATTGTCGTAGTTATATTTTATTTTTTGTGCCAAGGCACGATCTGCAGCCTTCCTTGGATAAAATTATTATGGGTCTCGTCCTTGCATGCCTAATCTGGTGATTTGATGGATCAATGCCAGATCTATGGTGATGCATCTCTCTAGCCAAAAATAACCTCCATGGAAGAACGACATCAGGATTTTAACGCACACTTTAACCTCCTGATGCTTGCCAAAATGTGGTATCTTCATCACGTTAAGAATGGTGGACATTGCGATGTCCATGGTCCATGGTTGCGGGATGATCTTCAAATTTTTCCCCTTTTTCTTGGTCAAATACTTATGTGGGATGAGAATGCCATAGTTCTTGTGGTCACCCAAGTTGAAATCACTGATCTTCAACGTCATAACTTGTCCTATCTATGGTCCTACAGCATGTATCCCCTTCGAAAGGTACACAGTGATCAAGGTGTAGTCAAAGTCCCTCGGGACACTGTCATGACTGACTACACCAGCCAGAGGCAGGATATAGTCAGGCATGATATATGGGATGAGATTTTCATTCTCCAAGTTATCATGATGCTTGGTTTGTTTCTCTGTCGTAGCTCAGGATAGTCTAGATCCACGAGAAGTTGATGGGGATGCTTGCACTCCTCTCCTCGATGAAGCTTGGCGACTTCTGTGGACATGACCTTCTCAGCCATGAGGTCTATGAGGATCTCTTCGAAGGATTTCTCTACTACACTAAAGTCACCTGATATGCATGCTCGAGATCAAGTTGGTGATCAAATACTCAATGTAACAGAATGGTTGGCGAGGTCTCAATAGGCATAGTGCGAAAGAAACTAGTTCTCTGTAGGATCGAATAATCATTGTTTGTAAAAATTTTCTCGGTTCAATACTCGATGGGATAAATAGATAACATCATAATAAATTCCTCAATGGGTAGGATCACCTCAATCAATGGAATTCCATCTGTTATGACACAGTCCCAATGGTCTAATGGCGATCTTTCCATCCATAACTGTGTTTCTATCCATTCGGGAGCGTTGGTCTAACGGTCAAGATGCCTCCAACGGTCATATTTCTTCATCGTGGAAAAGTGCCAATATCCATTGTTCTTCTATCCCGACGAATTTCAAGTTCAGTAGACCTTCCTTCTGTGAAGTCCTCTCTAGAACTTCCTACAATTTTTCTAACCTTGCTTTCTTCTTGCTGAGCTTTCTGGATTTCTTCCCTGTAATGTGAGTCATTGGGTTACTCTTTCCATTATTGTTCTTATCTCCCCTTGGCATAGTAACTTCACACTGCTGAGGGTCTTTTGAAGGGTTCGAGAGTAATACGTCCGCTCTTTCTATAGTATGTTCTCTACTCTCCTGTATAGATAAGTGTTTCAAGT
Source organism: Picea mariana (assembly GCA_032191745.1). Classification (NCBI taxonomy): domain Eukaryota; kingdom Viridiplantae; phylum Streptophyta; class Pinopsida; order Pinales; family Pinaceae; genus Picea; species Picea mariana. The sequence continues at coordinate 126,725 of JASDQU010374695.1, forward strand.
CTGCCTCTGTTCTATCAACTTTGACATCCAAATCTCTGGTCCTTAGTATCTTTGACTTGTCTTCTTCTAGTAAGTGCGCTATTCTCCTAGCCATGAAATCTCTTAGTTCTTTCCTTTTATGTTCTAGGTCTTCCTCTTCTTGTTTCCTTCATATCTGATCTTTCTCAATCCAGGTCTTTCCTAGAAAAATAGAAAACGAGGTGTTTTTCTCAACAAACTTAACTACCTCAAATTCTTCCTATGTCATAGTTCCAAGATCACTCGTAGGTATCTGGGTAATTCTTCCACATAGGGTTATCATCTTCCCTTTAAAGAATCATATTCCTCCCAATAAAGAAACCATAGCAGGATTTCCAAAAAAAAATTAAGTTCTTTTTGTCATGATATTCACCTGTGTGTCCTCATCCAGAACACAGTCTATGTCGAAGTATCCTATTCTTGTTTCTATACACTCTTTCTCTTTTAATATCTCTGATAAGTTGATGTCTCTGTGATCATTCAGGGTTTCTTTCATCTGTAATAATACAGTCTCTGATTCTTTCTGGGGTTCTATCATATCCTTATTTTCTTGGCTTGTCTCATGGTTTTCTTGTCTCATTTTCATCTTTTCAACTTTATCAATCATAATAGGGAAATCCAGAACTTCATGGTCCATATCTTTACAACAAAGACAATTGGGACCTCTACCAGGACATTCCTTAGCAAGATGGCCCAGTATTCTGCAACTGTAACAAAGAATTAATCCCCTCTTTCTTTTTAATGATCCCTAACCTTTCCTATACTGCAAACTGGGATCACAGTAACTAACCTGCAAAAAATTCTTTCTAGGATCCTGCATCCATTTGTTAGCTCAAACATTCTTTCTATGCATAGGAATAACATATATTTCACTATTTCTATCATATTTACTCATATTAAATATTCGTTCTTCTATATGTTCCCTAGTTTTCAGAATAGGACAAAATCTATCAAGTATTCCTAGATCCATTCTTTCAAAACAAAAATTTTCACTTACCTTACCTTTCTTAGAGCACAAAGATTTAAGATCTTACCTCTTTTCTTTAGATTTGATTCGTTTCTTAGCATAGAGCTTCATAAGTCATGTACAATACCGTGCACTAAAGTAGTAGATCTATGGATAGAGATTTTTCTTCTCTTCATTTCCCAACGATCACAATTTTAGGTCCCGACAATAGAACCATTTGTTGGAACACAGGGGCAGACCCGGGGTTCAACACTTCAACAACGCACCAACAAAATCCTAACTACCGACCCTTTTGGCAACACCTGCAAAGAAGATGAAGTCTCACCCGAGGTAGAGGTAGGGGTGGTTGTAGGAATCAAGTGTCTACAACCTAGATGGGACATACATCTCTGATCACAGTACTTAATAGAGCACTTAGCAGTTAACATTCATTATCATTTAACCCTTATTCACATCATAGGATGAAACCCTAATAACAGAACAACATGGCATTCAACTAGATCTACCACATCCAAGTACTTATCACATAGAAATAGATCAAATCTAGCATTCATTCACATTACTAAGAACTAGGTTATTATATCAGATGCATTCAACATACATATTACAACACTAAGCATAAATCACAATAATCATATAACAACCATAATGCACAAAGAAACCATAACACAAGATATACGTGGTTCACCCCAGTGTGGGGCTACGTCCACCACCTCTTCTTCTTCTTTATTGTCTTCTGTCAATCCTCTTACATGCACAGAGCCACAAAATCCACTCTGCATAGGACAGGAGATCTGTGAGCACCTCGCGAGATCCTCCTTCCCCAAGCTAGGTTCAAGCACAGAGCCTTCTTACACCATCTACACATAAGATTCTTACTGTCACTTGCACTTATCTCTACAAGTTCTCAACACAATCTTTCACTTAGCCAACTAGTCATGCACCGAGCGAATCATTAACTAGTTACTTCTTACATCACCTAGCCTTCTATTTATACATTACAAAACGGGCCTAAACATGGGTAAACCATGGGCCGACATCCCCATACCCATTAAATAAACACTAAACCCAAAAATTCCCTAAAAAGGGCCCGAGATCCTACGATCTCTGCTTCACCTTGCGCTCCGCCTTCGACCAGCCTATTGAAGTCCCAAAAATGGTCAACCATGAACAAGGTTTTCTAAAACTTGGCCAAGGGCCAACAATCAGTTTCCAGTCATTACAACTGATCATGCCTCGATATGGATGCATGAATTCTTACAATTATTTGCATGGTACCAGATTTGGTGCACACACTACAAACTGGTTGGCGTAGGTGCATATACAAAACTTTTGGCATGCACAAATTTAAAACTTGTGGTGGACGCACATGGTATTGCCAACCTATTGTTGATGTTTTATGATTCTCAGATATAATAGTTATTTCCTTATGATTAATAACAAGATTCACTTTCATACAACAATTATTAAGAATAACTATACACTGGAAATCTTAACTATAACAATGCAACGGAAATAACAAGATCTAGAAATATTAACCATGCACAATCGACACAAGAACACAAGAGTTTATCTTAGGAAACCCAATCTTGGGAGAAAAACCAACAACCTTTCTATAGAAGAATTCAATCCAAGATATTATGAGTACATCACCATCAATAGCCAAAATACCATACAAAGAAGACCCTCTCCAAGGCTAGCTTCACCAAGACCTAGAACCTCAATAAGATGACCAAGAGAAACCTAGAATATCCTTTCCAACTGTGGTGCACTCATTAAAATACTAGAAATAAAAAAATTACCAAAACTACAACTACAACTTCTTTGTGTGCACTTCAAAAGGAGTTGTCTGATTGTCCAAATCAAATGATCCAGCCCTGTATTTATACTAATCTGGGTGCATGTCTTGGGCTGACTTCTTATTTTTGGTCTTAAAATTACTTTATTATTTTATGTCTTTTACTGGTGGGGCCAACTTCTCTTCATGGGTCTTCAATTTCTTCATGGGGATTATGTAATGGTGTATATGGGTCTTCTTATACTTTCTTGTGGAAAATGACTTTCTTGAAGTTGAAAATATTCAATGCTCCCTCTCAACGAGGGAGGAATTACTCATACTTGGATTTGTTCTGTCATAGAAAGATTGTCTTCATGAGCCATGTTGATGAACAATCTCCATACAAATGTGTCTAGCACCTCGGGTATCAATGAATATCACACCTAGATCAGTCACTTCCACAAGTACACCCTTGTGTGTGAATGTCTCCATAGGTAAACCCCTGTGAGTGAATCTTCCATTCTCCATTGGTTAAAACACCAATCCTAGGAGAGTGATGCCTAATGATATCTAGCATGTAGAAGCACTTCAAGCACCTCGACTCCATAGGTAAACCCCTGTAAGTAAGGACTACATCTGGACCAAATGTACACCCCTGTGAGTATCTGCCCGATGTTGCAAATCAAATACACTCCCTCTCAATGGGGAGGACATTATGCATCATGCATCATACTTGGCCACTCATCACAATAAATCTCTGTGAATAAGATCATCATTCTCCTAAGGTCACACACACCTATTTGGGTCACACAAACCTATGCTAGATCACACAGACCTATCTAAGGTCACAAAGACCTATCTATGACACATAGGCCTATCTGGGTCACACAAACCCATCATGGGAGAATGGATCTAGGGTCACACAACCCCATATGATTCTACTAGAATGTTAGCAATTTGCTCGTCTATGTGTTGGAATCTGACTGCTCCATCTGCACCATGTCTCAGATGAATTCCTGGGATAATCTTCCAAAACAACAATGTTTCATGACTCACATCACTGGTTGTGATATAATCTGCCTCTATTGTATTGAGTGCTACATAATTTTGCTTCCCGCTAAGCCAAGAATGATGGATAATCCGATGCAACACCCACTGGTGCTCTTTTTGTCTATTGCACTTCCTTTCTGGTCAGAATCTGTATATCTCTACAGCTTCACCCCATCATTTGAGACATATCATTTCCAACTATACCACATAGGTACATGATTTGCTGCAACCCAATGGTAGTGTCTCAAATATACCATAAACTAACTCAAGGTGCAAAGAAAGTATTCATCCTAGTGTTATCCAGGTACTTCAAGGATCCAATCAACTTCATGTACATTGTGGGATCCACCAAATATGAATCTAAAGTAGAATCACTCAACTTCTTCAGATTTATCATCATAAGTGTACTCATGGACTTGCAGTATATCATATCGAATATCATCAGTATCCCTTAAATGAGGAAGATATTATTCGATCTCGTCACACCTCTAATCCCAAGAGTAAATTCAGCCAGGATCCTCCATATTGAACTCTGAGGCCAAATCCTTCTATCAATGGAGTAAGTCCTGATGTCTAGTCTGCCTCATTGGCTTCTCCCTTTTTGACTAAGAAAAAATCCATACCCAATCCTCCTGACTAGTTGCCTCCTTTCTCACTGTATCAATATCTACTGAAATAAGTGTATCCTCCCATAAGATCTCACATCTCCTCAAAGCCTCCTCAAATCATGACACCTATCTGTTAGTCTTGGAAGATGTCTCTCTCTCACCTGGATCTGAGAGGTAACTCCCACTAAATGATTGGATCTCCCTCTAAGCCAACTAACTCTCTATGAGATCAGGATCACTCTGGTTCTACATCATTCTTGGTTAAAACCAATCTCATCAAGTATCCATCAATCCTAGAGTACCATGATCCCTCTAAAACATGATTCACTCTGAGTTTGTACAATCTTTGGATCCATCTACTCCCTCTGCATATACTGACCTCCTATGAAGTCTGATCTCTAATGAACTGTCCTAAGAGGTTTCTCCTCCCTATTGCATCCTAAGGGTTAACTCCCTCTAAACTCTGTCTCCCTCTAAGATGGTACCTAGTGGGGCCACCTGCCTCACCACTAGTGGAGTCACATTCTCCTCCTCATAACTAGAAGGTTTGGAATCAATGGTGTGACTCTATGTAACTTGAGAATCCCTGAGGTAGTTTTCTCTCCCTGAAAGTATCACAGGGAGTTGCATGCCATACTGCATCCTTCACCAAGGTATCACGAAACCATGTTGGTCTCTTCCTGGTCACTGCAACATCTCTAGGTAGATACACTGACCTGACAAAATATACTAGCTATTCCTGATAATATGAGGAGTGAAAAATTGGACTAGAGTGATCTATATGGTCATCTTCAGAGCCTTCTACTCTTCACAATCAATCTCCATATGAAACACTTTGTATCCCACAAAAGTATCCTTCTTTCCATAAGATTCTAAATTCATCCTCATCACCTTTGGTATATGGATGTATACGGTCATCTACACAACTCTATGTCTGGATAGTATACTTCATGCGTCAAAATAGAGACCATCTAATCTATTTTATCCTACAACTGTTACTATAGCTCGCTCTTAGATATACGACCTGCGACCTACCCAAAACAAGAGAAATAAAAAGGAAAAATAAAAGACAAGAACAATATTATTATGAATAGGAAATAGAAACAAGAGCAACAAAAAATAGGAACAAGAACAATCGTCACTTTAACTCTTTTCTCAGAGCTATCGCCTGTGACCTACCTGGAACAAGAACAAGAATAAGAAACAAATAACAAGAATGACACTTCTCTAGTGTTTCTACCAGTCATTCCTTCGTGGTAACCTGTCTGAAACAAAACAAGAACATCTCCATGGTAACCTCCATGGAATTTACAAGGTAACCTTCCTGGGACAAAGAAAACAACCAAGAACATCTCCTAGATGAGATCAATTCTAGCGTGAAAAAAAGTGCATCATTAGTACTAAACAATGAGCATTTACATAATTATTATTGTACTAACAATATTCAAGTGTCACTAAACATTTGATAGCAAAAAGTACTCAACAATAATAGAACTCTAAATACTATTGTCCCAGTTACAATATTTATTTAAGATGCAACATTATAAAAATATCAAACTTGATATGCAAACCTGGATTCTTAATTACTAGGGGGGGTGCGCTATTCCTCTAAATGCACTAGATCCAATGATCCCTTTGGGTCATTTCTTCGACAAGGTCCCTTGTACATCCCCTGCAAATACCTCATAGTCTGATAAATGAGATGACTTGGAAACATATATAAGTGCATACCTATGAAATTTGCAACACCATCTATCTTGTCTTATAATATGAAACTGGGCCCCATCAGTACATAAGAAAATCACAAAATCAAGATGGCAGAAAGTTCAATGTCTAGGAAAATGTCAATAAACCCTAAAATTTCAACTTTGAATGAAATTCAAACTAAGAATTAAGTGCATTAGGTGCGCTAGGGCAAGGTAAGTTTCTATATACAAAAAGGTTTCCTCAACTCAGCCCAATAAATTCTCAACAAGCTTCACAAAGAAAGTTGTTGCTATGTTGCATTGAGCGTGCAAGGGGGTTTGAGGGGAGGGCTCTAAGCCCCCCATTGGGGGTCACAGGGGGTGATATAGCCCCCCTTTGCGGGGGTTCATGGGTAGGGCCCTCGATAATTTTGTTTTTCCTTGGGAAACATGTCACAATTTTCCTCGTTTTTTGTGTCACCTTGATTCTTGTGTCCATTGTTGGGAGGTTTTTCGACACATGGGTTTTTGCCGATGGTTTTCTATTTCCATTTAATGAAGTAGGTTTGTTGACTAATCCAGGTCATTGGGTTAGAGTTTTGGATTCCACCAAATCCTATATGTATACTGGATTGTAAACAATGTATCACTATGAATGAATATAGAATATGTTGGTTTTCCCGGGTTGGGTTTCCAGGGAAACAATCTCTGTGTAATGTGTGTATTTTCCATTTTATCTTTTCTATTCTTTTACTAAAAATATGTTTGCAGTAAATATCATACAAGGTTAAAATCTACATTTGGTATCATAGCTTTGTTGGATTTAGGGGGATGCCTTTGTGGTCAAGGGTTTGACTTGGGACTATGATAAGCCTTGTTACAGTGGGAGATCTTTGGTATTGATTTTTCAGGTAAAAATAAATGGTGAGCAATTCGAAAATGGAGATCGAGAAGTTTAATGTGAAAATTTTTGAGTTGTGGAAGATCAATATGGAAGATTTGTTGGTGGACATAGATTAGTGGATCGAGGTGGATCCAAGTACTGCATCTACAGGAACTTCAACAAATGATTGGAACAAGTTGGATTGGAAGGCGAAGAGAAAAATCCGACTTTGTCTCTCAAATTCATTATTACTGAACGTGTCAAATGAAAATACAAAAAAATATTTATGGGATAAGTTGGGGAAGTTGTATCAGTCTAAGTCCCTAGTAGATAAACATATCCTAGGAAAGAATTTACATAACCTGAGGACGAGAGATGGAAGCTTGGTGGAAGAACACTTGAATGACTTCAATACTGTGGTAAGTCAGTTAGTATTTGTTGAGATTGAAATTTTAGATGAAGATAAGTGTATCAATTTATTTTTCTCTTTACCAGACTCATGGGATAATCTGGTTGTGGCCATAGGTTGTAATACAACTTCCTTGAAATTTGATGAAGTGGCCTCATCCTTTTTGTTGGAGGAGGTGAGATGAAATAACATAGAAGGATAGAGCACAGATGCATTATTTGCAAGAGGATGATGTTGGCATGTTTACAATAAGAGTGTTCTTTTCATTGATGGCAAGAATAGTAGCGACAATGGCATGTTTACAGGCAAGAACAACAATGACGATGGCATGATTATAGGTAGAGTGTGCAATGACAGCAAACAGGAAAGAAACAATGATAGCATCGGGAATGATGAGACCATGAGGAATTGTTGTCTACAATCTCAGGAGGACTAGCACAGGGCACAGATTTGGAGTTTCCAAATAGCTAGAGGTTATCATGCCACAAGGAGCATGCGCAGGATTCCTTAGAATCTGTGAGTTTGCAAAAGGAATCAAAGCTCAGGAGGAATAGCGCATAGTTGCACACAAAGTGCAAGTGTGCGCCAGGGCCAAGGTTAACCTCATTTCCAAATCTTAGGAGAGATAGTGTTTTCAGAAACATAGATGAGTCCCAAAGCTATCAGGACTCACAGAAGGATCAAAGGTCGAGGTCTTTGACACTTAGAAATTATTCCAAGTTGGGAGGAAGTGTAAGCTCAGGAGGAGGAGTGGCAGTGGGCATTGGATCAAACACTGTGAATACTCTCGACCATTAGATCA
>JASDQU010374695.1:134973-146374 GCA_032191745.1 Picea mariana
TCTAGTCTCAGGGCCAGCTTATCGAGGGAGGTTCGATCCAGCTTATCCTGAGGGCCTGGGGCCATTCCGACAGTTGGGTTTTGTTTGCAGGGGCAGGACCATCAGATTGAGGGATTTTCTAGAGGGTTATCATCATTCTACATTTGTCTACAGATTGGGACATCGTGGAGCCATAAGGGACATCCTGTGACTCAGTAAAACTCAGATCTAGGGAGATATGCTTGAGATATGAGCCTGAAACTTCTCCCACAGTATTCTCATAGCCCGATCTATATTCTTGGAGAGTTTCAGAGAATTTGGAGGCCTCCTTCATCAGGGCCGAACTAGCTAGGGTTTCAGTCATCCAGTGGGGCACACCATTCAGTGGAGAATTCAGATCTATGGGGTTTGAGAGTGGATTTGGGAATTTGGACATCTGGGTTTTCCTTACAGTTGCCCGATCTATCATTTGGCATATTTATCGGGATGATTGGACACTTTTGGTAGCAAGGAAGAATTATTCAGGGCTTCAGCATTCTAGCAAGACGTGGCACTTTCCAACTTGGAGGTTGAGCATTAGTACGGCTCAAATCTGCTTGATTTTGTCTTCATTGTATATCCAGCCTTTGGAGGCTTATTTTGTATTGTCGAGAGCATTTTGTAGCAGCTCATATCTATTGCTTGTACGACCATCTGAGGTTTATGCCAAATCAGCCATCTATTGTATTGATCTTACANAAAAGGTCAGATCTTTGCTTATGCTTCTACATCTTGAATATATTGTGATCTCCATGTGTTGATGAATCTTGTATGCACTTAATAACTCAATAAATTAGTAGTAGTTAGTGATTCCAAGAAAGAATTTGGCTTGGGATCATTACACTATACCTCTTCCTTCTTCTTTCTTCGGCTACTGTTGGGTGCATCATACTCTTCGCAAGTAACCACAGGACTTCCGAAGAGGCCAGGGTCGGAAAGTTCTAACTGGTCGACTGGGATAAGGAAATATACAGGCCATTCCTTAGTTATTTCTTCCATGTCCTCCTTTGTGAGCTTATAATAAGATTGGAGCTCTTCTTTATGTTTATCTACGTGAGCAATGATATAAATAAAATGTCTATCTGTGTGGAACATCATGAATTGTCTAAACCTGTGCGGTGTGTTCAGCGTCATATGAGGGAAAGACTCAATAGCCCTCTTCAACTGCAGGTAATAGGTGTGGAACACCGTGTTTGACTACCATTTCTTAGCCATGTCACTCGAGTACTAGAGTGTAGTGAACTTCAAATCTAGCGGTTCAGATGGCTCAATTTCAGGGAAGGTCGCTCCTTCTAGCATCTCCCAAACAAAGAAGGCGATGAGGATCAGCAGCCAACTAAAATGGAACTCATAGCCCTAATCCTGATCCTAATCTTCATGGCAATCTTGTTCTAGCTAGTTGACGAGGTAGCTCGCCCAATTCATTTGTAGTCCTTCAATGCATTTTCCCATAAGGCCAACAATGAACCCTGTGACCTGTGTGGGTCTGTTCTTCCTTACTAGCTTACCAACGATCAATTGGTAGGCTAGGCGCACTGCACCATTCTAGATGGAGGCTACCCTGTAGCGTCACTTCCCCTTCTCCACATTGTCGTAGGTATATTTTATTTTTTGTGCGAAGGCACGATGTGCAGCCTTCCTTGGATAAAATTCTTGTGGGTCTCGTCCTTGCATGCTTAATATGGTGATCTGATGGATCAATGCTAGATCTATGGTGATGCATCTCTCTAGGCACAAATAACCTCCATGGAAGAACGACATCAGGATTTTAACGCATGCTTTAACCTCCTGATGCTTGCCAAAATGTGGTATCTTCATCATGTTAACAATGGTGGACAATGCGATGTCCATGGTCCATGGTTGCGGGATGATCTTCAAATTCTTCCCCTTTTTCTTGTTCAAATACTTATGTGGGATGAGAATTCCATAGTTCTTGTGGTCACCCAAGTTGAAGTCACTGATCTTCAATGTCATAACTTGTCCTAGATATGGTCCTACAACATGTATCCCCTTCGAAAGGTACACAGTGATCAAGGTGTAGTCAAAGTCCCTCGGGACACTGTCACGACTAACTGCGCCAGCCAGAGGCGGGATATAGTAGGGCATGATATATGGGATGAGCTTTTCATTCTCCAAGTCATCATGATGCTTGGTTTGTTTCTCTGTCGTAGCTCAGGATGGTCCAGATCCACGAGAAGTTGATGGGGATGCTTGCACTCCTCTCCTCGATGAGGCTTGGCGACTCCTGTGGACATGACCTTCTCAGCCATGAGGTCTATGAGGATCTCTTCGAAGGATTTCTCTATTGCGCTAAAGTCACCTGATATGCACACTCGAGATCAAGTCGGTGATCAAATACTCAATGTAACAGAATGGTTGGCGAGGTCTCAATAGGCACAGCGCGAAAGAAACTAGTTCTCTGTAGGATCGAATAATCATTGTTTGTAAAAATTTTCTCGGTTCAATACTCGATGGGATAAATAGATAACATCATAATAAATTCCTCAATGGGTAGGATCACCTCAATCAATGCAATTCCATCTGTTATGACATGGTCCCAATGGTCTAATGGCGATCTTTCCATCCATAACTGTGTTTCTATCCATTCGGGAGCATCGGTCTAACGGTCAATATGCCTCCAACGGTCATATTTCTTCATCGTGGAAAAGTGCCAATATTCATTGTTCTTCTATCCCAACGAAGTTCAAGTTCAGTAGACCTTCCTTCTGTGAAGTCCTCTCTGAAACTTCCTACAATTTTTCTAACCTTGTTTTCTTCTTGCTGAGCTTTCTAGATTTATTCCCTGTAATGTGAGTCATTGGGTTACTCTTTCCATTCTTGTTCTTATCTCCCATTGGAATAGTAACTTCACGCTGTTGAGGGTCTTTTGAAGGGTTCGAGAGTAATACGTCTTCTCTTTCTGTAGTACGTTCTCTACTCTCCTGTATTGATAAGTGTTTCAAGTCTGCCTCTGTTCTATCAACTTTGACATCCAAATCTCTGGTCCTTAGTATCTTTGACTTGTATTCTTCCAGTAAGTGCGCTATTCTCCTAGCCATGAAATCTCTTAGTTCTTTCTTTTTATGTTCTAGGTCTTCCTCTTCTTGTTTCCTTCGTATCTGATCTTTCTCAATCCAGGTCTTTCCTAGAAAAATAGAAACCGAGGTGTTTTTCTCAACAAACTTAACTACCTCAAATTCTTCCTATGTCATAGTTCCAAGATCACTCATAGGCATCTGGGTAAGTCTTCCACATAGGGTTATCATCTTCCCTTTAAAGAATCATATTCCTCCCAATGAAGAAACCATAGCAGGATTTCCAAAAAAATTTGAAGTTCTTTTTGTCATGATATTCACCTGTGTTTCCTCATCCAGAACACAGTCTATGTCGAAGTATCCTATTCTTGTTTCTATACACTCTTTCTCTTTTAATATCTATGATAAGTTGATGTCTCTGTGATCATTCAGGGTTTCTTTCATCTGTAACAATACAGTCTCTGATTCTTTCTGGGGTTCTATCATATCCTTAGTTTCTTGGCTTGTCTCATGGTTTTCTTGTCTCATATTCATCTTTTCAACTTTATCAATCATTATAGGGAAATCCAGAACTTCATGGTCCATATCTTTACAACAAAGACAATTGGGACCTCTACCAGGACATTCCTTAGCAAGATGGCCCGGTCTTCTGCAACTGTAACAAAGAATTAATCCCTAGCACATCCAAGCACTTATCACATAGAAATATATCAAATCTAGCATTCATTCACATTACTAAGAACTAGGTTATTATATCATATGCATTCAACATACATATTACAACACTAAGCATAAATCACAATAATCATATAACAACTCTAATGCACAAAGAAACCATAACACAGGATATATGTGGTTCACCCCAGTGTGGGGCTACGTCCACCACCTCTTCTTCTTCTTTATTGTCTTTTGTCAATCCTCTTACATGCACAAAGCCACAAATTTCACTCTGCATAGGACAGGAGATCTGTGAGCACCTCGTGAGATCCTTCTTCCCCAAGCTAGGTTCAAGCACAGAGCCTTCTTACACCATCTACACATAAGATTCTTATTGTCACTTGCACTTATCTCTGCAAGTTCTCAACACAAACTTTCACTTAGCCAACTAGTCATGCACCGAGCCAATCATTAACTAGTTACTTCTTACATCACCTAACCTTCTATTTATACATTACAAAATGGGCCTAAACATGGGTAAACCATGGGCCGACATCCCCATCCTCGTTAAATAAACCCTAAACCCAAAAATACCCTAAAAAGGGCCCGAGATCCTGCGATCTCTGCTTCGCCTTGTGCTTTGCCTTCGACCAGCCTGTTGAAGTCCCAAAAATGGTCAACCATGAACAAGGTTTTCTAAAACTTGGCCAAGGGCCAACAATTAGTTTCCATTCATTACAACTGATCATGCCTTGATATGGATGCATGACTTCTTACAATTATTTGCATGGTACCAGATTTGGTGCACACACTGCAAACTGGTTGGCGTAGGTGCATATACAAAACTTTTGGCATGCACAAATTTAAAACTTGTGGTGCACGCACATGGTATTGCCAACCTATTGTTGATGTTTTATGATTCTCAGATATGATAGTTATTTCCTTATGATTAATAACAAGATTCACTTTCATACAACAATTATTAAGAATAACTATACACTGGAAATCTTAACTATAACAATGCAACAGAAATAACAAGATCTATAAATATTAACCATGCACAATCGACACAAGAACACAAGAGTTTATCTTAGAAAACACAATCTTGGGAGAAAAACCAACAACCTTTCTATAGAAGAATTCAATCCAAGATATTATGAGTACATCACCATCAATAGCCAAAACACCATACAAACAAGACCCTCCCCAAGGCTAGCATCACCAAGACCTAGAACCTCAATAACATGACCAAGAGAAACCTAGAATATCCTTTCCAACTGTGGTGCACTCATTAAGATACTAGAAATAACAAAATTACCAAAACTACAACTGCAACTTCTTTGTGCGCACTTCAAAAGGAGTTGTCTGATTGTCCAAATCAAATGATCCAGCCCTGTATTTATACTAATCTGGGTGCATGTCTTGGGCTGACTTCTTATTTTTGGTCTTCAAATTACTTTATTATTTTATGTCTTTTACTGGTGGGGCCAACTTCTCTTCATGGGTCTTCAATTTCTTCCTGGGTATTATGTAATGGTGTATATGGGTCTTCTTATACTTTCTTGTGGAAAATGACTTTCCTAAAGTTTAAAATATTCAACACTTCCTCTCAACGAGGGAGGAATTATCCATACTTGGATTTGTTCTGTCATAGAAAGATTGTCTTCATGAGCCATGTTGATGAACAATCTCCATACAACTGTGTCTAGCACCTCGGGTATCAATGAAGATCACACCTAGATCAGTCACTTTCACAAGTACACCCTTGTGAGTGAATGTCTCCATAGGTAAACCCCTATGAGTGAATCTTCCATTCTCCGTTGGTTAAAACACCAATCCTAGGAGAGTGATGCCCAATGATATCTAGCATGTAGAAGCACTTCAAGCACCTCGACTCCATAGGTAAACCCCTGTAAGTAAGGACTACATCTGGGCCACATGTACACCCCTATGAGTATCTGCCCGATGTTGCAAATCAAATACACTCCCTCTCAGTGGGGAGGACATTATGCATCATGCATCATACTTGGCCACTCATCACAATAAATCTCTGTGAATAAGATCATCATTCTCCTAAGGTCACACACACCTATTTGGGTCGCACAAACCTATCCTAGATCACACATACCTATCTAAGGTCACAAAGACCTATCTAGGACACATAGACCTATCTCGGTCACACAAACCCATCATGGGAGAATGGATCTAGGGTCACACAAACCCATATGATTCTACTAGAATGTCAGCAATTTGCTTGTCTGTGTGTTGGAATTTGACTGCTCCATCTGCACCATGTCTCAGATGAATTCCTGGGATAATCCTCCGAAACAACAATGTTTCATGACTCGCGTCACTGGTTGTGATATAATATGCCTCTATTGTATTGAGTGCTACATAATTTTTCTTCCTGCTAAGCCAAGAATCATGGATAATCCGATGCAACACCCACCGGTGCTCTTTCTGTCTATTGCACTTCCTTTCTGGTCAGAATCTGTATATCTCTACAGCTTCACCCCATCATTTGAGACATATCATTTCCAACTATACCACACAGGTACATGATTTGTTGCAACCCAATGGTAGTGTCTCAGATATACCATAAACTAACTCAAGGTGCAATGAAAGTATCCATCCTGGTGTTATCCAGGTACTTCAAGGATCCAATCAACTTCGTGTACATTGTGGGATCCACCAAATATGAATCTGAAGTAGAATCACTCAACTTCTTCAGATTTATCATCATAAGTGTACTCATGGACTTGCAGTATATCATATCGAATCTCATCAGTATCCCTTGAATGAGGAAGATATTATTCGATCTTGTCACACCTCTAATCCCAAGAGTAAATTCAGCCAGGATCCTCCATATTGAACTCTGAGGCCAAATCCTTCTATCAATGGAGCAAGTCCTGATGTCTAGTCTGCCTCATTGGTTGCTCCCTTTTTGACTGAGAAAAAATCCATACCCAATCCTCCTGACTAGTTGCCTCCTTTCTCACTGTATCAATATCTACTGAAATAAGTGTATCCTCCCAGAAGATCTCACATCTCCTCAAAGCCTCCTCAAATTATGACACCTATCTGTTAGTCTTGGAAGATGTCTCTCTCTCACCTGGATCTGAGAGGTAACTCCCACTAAATGATTGGATCTCCCTCTAAGCCAACTGACTCTCTTTGAGATCAGGATCACTCTGGTTCTGCATCATTCTTGGTTAAAACCAATCTCATCAAGTATCCATCAATCCTAGAGTACCATGATCCCTCTAAAACATGATTCCCTCTGAGTTTGTACAATCTTTGGATCCATCTACTCCCTCTACATATACTGACCTCCTATGAAGTCTGATCTCTAATGAACTATCCTAGGAGGTTTCTCCTCCCTATTGGATCCTAAGGGTTGACTCCCTCTAAACTTTGTCTCCCTCTAAGATGGTACCTGGTGGGGCCACCTGCCTCACCACTAGTGGAGTCACATTCTCCTCCTCATAACTAGAAGGTTTGGAATCAATGGTGTGACTCCATGTAACTTGAGAATCCCTGAGGTAGTTTTCTCTCCCTGAAAGTATCACAGGGAGTTGCATGCCATACTGCATCCTTCACCAAGGTATCACGAAACCATGTTGGTCTCTTCCTAGTCACTGCAACATCTCTAGGTAGATACACTGACCTGACAAAATATACTAGCTATTCCTGATAATATGAGGAGTGAAAAATTGGACTAGAGTGATCTATATGGTCATCTTCAGAGCCTTCTACTCTTCACAATCAATATCCATATGAAACACTTTGTATCCCACAAAAGTATCCTTCTTTCCATAAGATTCTAACTTCATCCTCTTCACCTTTGGTATATGGATGTATACGGTCATCTACACAACTCTATGTCTGGATAGTCTACTTTATGCGTCAAAATAGAGACCATCTAATCTGTTTCCTCCTACAACCGTCACTATAGCTCGCTCTTAGAGATACGACCTGCGACCTACCCGAAACAAGAGAAATAAAAAGGAAAAATAAAAGACAAGAACAATATTATTATGAATAGGAAATAGAAACAAGAGCAACAAAAAATAGGAACAAGAAAAATCGTCACTATAACTCTTTTCTCAGAGCTATCACCTATGACCTACCTGGAACAAGAACAAGAATAAGAAACAAATAACAAGAATGACACCTCTCTAGTGTTTCTACCAGTCATTCCTTCGCGGTAACCTATCTGAAACAAAACAAGAACATCTCCATGTAACCTCCATGGAATTTACAAGGTAACCTTCCTGGGACAAAGAAAACAACCAAGAACATCTCTTAGATGAGATCAATTCTATCTTGAAAAAAAGTGCATCATTAGTACTAAACAATGAACATTTACATAATTATTATTGTACTAACAATATTCAAGTGTCACTAAACATTTGATAGCAAAAAGTACTCAACAATAATAGAACTCTAAATACTATTGTCCCAGTTACAATATTTATTTAAGATGCAACAGTATAAAAATATCAAACTTGATATGCAAACCTGGATTCTTAATTACTAGGGAGGGTGCGTTATTCCTCTGAATGCACTAGATCCAATGATCCCTTTGGGTCATTTCTTCGACAAGGTCCCTTGTACATCCCCTGCAAACACCTCATAGTCTGATAAATGATATAACTTGGAAACATATATAAGTGCATACCTATGAAATTTGCAACACCATCTATCTTGTCTTATAATCTGAAATTGGGCCCCATCAATACATAAGAAAATCACAAAATCAAGATGGCAGAAAGTTCAATGTCTAGGAAAATGTCAATAAACCCTAAAATTTCAACTTTGACTGAAATTCAAACTAAGAATTAAGTGCATTAGGTACGCTAGGGCAAGGTAAGTTTCTATATACAAAAAGGTTTCCTCAACTCAGCCCAATAAATTCTCAACAAGCTTCACAAAGAAAGTTGTTGCTATGTTGCGTCGAGCGTGCAAGGGGGTTTGAGGGGGGGGCTCTAAGCCCCCCATTGGGGGTCACAGGGGGGTGATATAGCCCCCCTTTGTGGGGGTTCATGGGTAGGGACCCCGATAAATTTTTTTTCCTTGGGAAACATGTCACAATTTTCCTCGTTTTTTTGTGTCACCTCGATTCTTGCGTCCATTGCTGGGAGGTTTTTCGACACATGGGTTTTTGCCGATGGTTTTCTATTTCCAGTTAATGAAGTAGGTTTGTTGACTAATCCAGTTCATTGGGTTAGAGTTTTGGATTCCACCAGATCCTATATGTATACTGGATTGTAAACAATGTATCACTATGAATGGATATAGAATATGTTGGTTTTCCCGAGTTGGGTTTCCAGGGAAACAATCTCTGTGTAATGTGTGTATTTTCCATTTTATCTTTTCTGTTCTTTTACTAAAAATATGTTTGTAGTAAATATCATACAAGGTTAAAATTTACATTTGGTATCATAGCTTTGTTGGATTTAGGGGGATGCCTTTGTGGTCAAGGGTTTGACTTGGGACTATGATAAGCCTTGTTACAGTGGGAGATCTTTGGTATTGATTTTTCAGGTGAAAAGAAATGGTGAGCAATTCGAAAATGGAGATCGAGAAGTTTAATGTGAAAAATTTTGAGTTGTGGAAACTCAATATGGAAGATTTGTTGGTGGACATAGATTAGTGGATCGAGGTGGATCCAAGTACTGCATCTACAAGAACTTCAACAAATGATTGGAAAAAGTTGGATTGGAAGGCGAAGAGAAAAATCCGACTTTGTCTCTCAAATTCATTATTACTGAACGTGTCAGATGAAAATACAACAAAATATTTATGGGATAAGTTGGGGAAGTTGTATCAGTCTAAGTCCCTAGTAGATAAACATATCCTGGGAAAGAATTTGCATAACCTAAGGATGAGAGATGGAGGCTTGGTGGAAGAACATTTGAATGACTTCAATACTGTGGTAAGTCAGTTAGTATTTGTTGAGATTGAAATTTTAGATGAAGATAAGTGTATCAATTTATTTTTCTCTTTACTAGACTCGTGGGATAATCTGGTTGTGGCCATAGGTTGTAATACAACTTCCTTGAAGTTTGATGAAGTGGTCGCATCCTTGTTGTTGGAGGAGATGAGACGAAATAACATAGAAGGACAGAGCACAGATGCATTATTTGCAAGAGGATGATGTTGGCATGTTTACAAGAAGAGTGTGCTTTTCATTGATGGCAAGAATAGTAGCGACAATGGCATGTTTACAGGCAATAACAACAATGATGATGGCATGATTATAGGTAGAGTGTGCAATGACAGCAAACAGGAAAGCAACAATGATAGCATCGGGAATGACGAGACCATGAGGAATTGTTGTCTACAATCTCAGGAGGACTAGCATAGCGCATAGAGTTGGAGTTTCCAAATAGCCAGAGGTTATCATGCCACAAGGAGCATGCGTAGGATTCCTTAGAATCTGTGATTTTGCAGAAGGAATCAAAGCTCAGGAGGAATAGCGCATAGTTTCACACAAAGTGCAAGTGTGCGCCAGGGCCGAGGTTAACCTCATTTCCAAATCTCAAGAGAGATAGTGTTTTCAGAAACGTAGATGAGTCCCAAATCTATCAGGACTCACAGAAGGATCAAAGGTCGAGGTATTTGACATTTATAAATTATTCCAAGTTGGGAGGAAGTGTAAGCTCAAGAGGAGGAGTGGCAGTGGGCATTGTATCAAACACTGTGAATACTCTCAACCATTAGATCATAGTCCAGACAAGAGGAATGAGTGTGCAAGAGGAACAGATCCCATCCATGGGATCAGAGCGCAAAGGACTAGCAACCGTTAGATACAGTGGATTTGTGAGGAGGTTATCGTTTAAGGAATCTCACTTCGGAAGAATTGACAACTTGAAAGTTGAATTACCCAAATCCTGAAATCCGAAATGAATGTGGACCATCGGATCTGGAGAAAATGTGATGACCGTTGGATTGAATTAGTGGAAGGACAAGATAAGAAAGGGATGAGATATGAGATCACGATCACCCAAATATCCATCAGTCCTTAGATCGAATTTATTGAAGGATAAGTTAAACGGGGCTAAAGAGTTGAGAATTTGATTATCTGAATACCCATCAGTGGTCGGATCAAACGCAAATTCCTTTCATCCATTGGATCATTTTCGAGTGGAAGGATAGGATAAGCGAGGTATGTGAATTTTCGTCAACCATTGGATCATTCTAAGTGGAAGGACAGGATAAGATAGAAGAGTTGCATCGTAGATAGATAGGGTTGTTGATATAAGATCCTGATCCAATGAACGTCATTCATTTTTGGTATAAATATGTGAGGAGTTTACTCTTCGGAAAAATCTCACTTCAAGAATTCAGTTTGAGATTTGAAATTTCTGAAGTCCGAAGACCCGAAGAGCCGAAATGAATCCTCGACTGTCAGATCGTCCGAAGTAAATCTCATTTGTTAAATCATCTGAAGAATATCTCAAGCGTCAGATCGTCAGAAGTGAATCTAGGACGTCTGATCCAGAGCGTCAGTTTGAGATTTCAAATCTCCGAAGTCCAGAGACCCAAAGAGCCGAAATGGATCCTCGAAGGTAGGATCATCCGAGGTAAACTTCAGCCATCATATCACTCTAAAGTGGAAGGGCAGGTTAAGCTAGAATAAGGGCACGCTAATCTCAGCGGTCGATAATCAGGCACTCAGATCTATG
>JASDQU010374696.1:0-18637 GCA_032191745.1 Picea mariana
GGCTACATCATTGATCAACATAGTGTGCATGTGGATCCAGCCAAGATCCAGGTCATCCATGACTAGCGAGCCCCAACCACACTCACTGAACTTCGGAGCTTCTTGGGCCTCGCCAATTTCTATCGCAGGTTCATGTTGGGATTCTCTCATATCGCATGGGCCCTCAGCCAAGTAACCAGAGGTGGCAGTAAGGAAATATTTGTGTGGGGCATGTCCCAATAACAATCCTTCGATGACTTGAATAATCGTTTGTGATCATCCCTGGTACTTTCATTACTAGATCTGAAACATCCCTTTGAGATTGAGATAGATGATTCAGACTATGTTGTGAGTGTCGTTCTCACTCAACACAGCCACCCCGTGGAATATCAAAGTGAGACACTATTGGATATTATCCGTAAGTACCCTACTTATGAAAAATAAATGTAGTCCATTGTGAAAGACTGTCGCCAATGGAGACATTAAATTCTTTGGAAGGAGACAATCATCCAAACTGATCACAAGACAGTATAGTTCATGCAGACCTAAGGAAAATTGCAAAATGACCACCATTAGAAGTGTTCAACATACATACAACAGTTCCACCTCAACATCAAGTATAAAACAGGAAGTACCAACTGATTTTTTGACTGCCTGAGCTGACCTCCAGTCGCGACACTCACCACAGTGCTAGACTCTTGCGGCCACGAGACCTCTGGATGGCCCCACCTCTATGAGATAAACCATGACTTCTATGCCACCTACCAAATTTTGGGCGCCAACTCAGTGGTCACTAACTTCCATCTTTGGGATGGGATGTTGTGTCGTATGGGCCATCTCTATGTTCCATCAAGAGATCACTTGAAGCTTATTTGGGAAGCTCACTACAATTGGGTGGCAGGACACTTTGGCATCAAAAAGACAGTGGCAGTGCTATAGAAACATTACTACTAGCCGAAACTTTGACAGAATGTCAACAAGTATATCAGGTCCTGCATAGCCTGTGCTATTGTGAAACCGAACACTAAGAAATAGGGCATGTACACCCCTATTCCTACTCCTAACAAGACATGGGAATCCATCTCAATGGACTACATGTCGGGCCTCCTATCCACCAAGAGGGGAAATGACTGTGTTTTTTTTGTTGTTGATCGCTTTCCCAAGATGGCGATTCTAGCCACCTGCAAGATGAACATCACAATAGAAGACACTACCAAGATATTCTTTGAACAAGTATGGGTACATTTTGGGATCCCACAAACCATTATCTCAGACCGTGATAGTCAGTTCCTCAGCTCATTCTAGTCGAGCCTCTAGTCACTGTTGGATACCAAGCCAACCAAATCCATTGCCTTACACCCCCAGAAAGATGGCCAAATGGAGGTCGTCAATCGAATGGTCGTACATATCCTACGGATGTACATTTAAAATCACCCCCACACAAGGGATGAGAATCTTCCCTATCTCCATCATAGCTACAACCGAGCCTTGCATAGCTCAACTGGACACATCCCCTTTCAGTTGGGGTTGGCATTCCAACCATTCATTGGGTCCCATGGATGTTTCACTACCCCTGGAGACCACCTCGACCGACTTGTCCCCTGCTCCACCAGAAGTTGACAAAGACACCCGGTTCATTGAGCTGATCCAGCACATCTTCTAATAGGTTTAGCATAATCTACAGAAGTATAACTCCAAGTACAAGAAACACCATGATCAACATCAGGTGCCACATAAGTTTCAGGTGGGAGACAAAGTTTGGTTGCATTTTCTAGAAAGAACGCCTTGCAGGGCCCCATTGGAAGCTTCTCCCACTCCATTATGGGTCGTACACCATCACCAAGGTTGGGGGTGACAATTATTTTGAGCTCAACATTCCCCCCTTGCTTGGTTTGCATCCAGTATTCAACGTGGCTCTCCTTTGGCCATATTTCCCACCATTATTGCACACCTCAGATATAGCAGAGTAGTTGACACCAACAAAGCTCAACTCTGACTCCATGCAATAGACATCCAATGATCATATTGTGGAAACACATATCAAGGGCTCTCAACAACAAAGGATCCATCTTTATTGAGTTGTCGAAGCAGGGCAGCTCCTGCACCAAGGCAAGTGGCTCACCCAGGGCCAAATTCAATAGAAATTTCCTCATATTATGGGTAAAATCAATGCAATGGAGACCATTTCTTCCTAAGGAGGGAGTATTGATCTAGGTGGATATCGGTGGCCACCCACCTATTCCACTGGATTAAAAAATAGTTTTCCACATTTGTCATTTTTCGACAATTTTTCGAGTTCCAAACTTATGGGGTCGTTTTGAGGACCTAAATGACGTTGTTTGGGGATTTGGGACCCAGGTGAATGCTAAAGAAAATGACGTGGGCCAATCAAAAAAATTTCTTCTCGGTTAGACCTTTCCAACAGGCTATCGTGCACCTAAAACAAAGATCGTATGCAAAAGTTACGACCCCGAGAAGTTGATGTACTAACTTACCCAAATAGGGCCCACATGAATTTTGGCGCTTCAACTCCTAGGGTTAGATTTTTGGATATCTAGGGTTTTTGACATTCCCGTTTATTTTAAAATTCCTTCAAAGCCTCATTGTAGCCATATTCTTACGAATCAATGCAGTCGTCACATATATTCTCATAGATAAGCTGCCACCATTCCAGCAAGCTTGGTTTCTGCTGCATTTTACAGTTTCAGCTTATTTCCTTATTGAATAGAAAATCAGTTTTATTGTATCTCTGTTATTTTCTGTTAAGAATCTTTTAATAATCTGTATTCATTTCGTTATGCTCATAAAATCCAGATCATTGTGCAATTAGAAAGGCCAATTTCATGTATGCATGATTAGGGAATTTTAGGGCTATAACAAATGCCCCCTAACGTGTGAGGTCAAAAGAGCCCAGGACCAGAGTTCGAGAGCGCACCATATGAAAAATAATAATCTCTCTGAGGAGGGCATACCCTTGCTTAGGGTGAACTAATCATGGCTTCCAATCAAGTACATTATATATCCATGTCATATAAATGTCTATATAAAGTGTAGATGTGAACAATACACAGCGTATCTACATCTCAAAATCATTTGATGATATTCAAATACAATACAATATGCATTGTCAAGAAGCATCAACTTCTGACCGGATATGAGGGCTCCATAGCTCGAGCAACGACTTCAAGATCTTCAACAACGTAGGTAGGAGTACAATAAGAGTGTAAGAATCACTACTCTGAGATCTTCGACAAACCATCGGGAAAAAACTGGAGGATCTCGATGATCAGGAAGAAAACTTCATTGATTTTTAATCTGGAATTGAATGGACTCATAGGATGGTTGACTCATGAAATTAAAGAGAAAAACTGCAAAATGGCCGACTCGGGTTGGATAAAACTTCCCTTAGACAAAATCACGACAAATGATCAGACTCAGGCAGCGTAATATTGACATAAATCTGTGATGCAGGAGGCACCACAAACTCTCCATATGTTTGGAAAAGTAGCCAAATGGAGGAGGACATAGATCTATGTAGCAAGAAAAACTTCCTAAAGTCATACTAGATACTAATGTTTGGCAAAAAAACTAAAGGATGTGCTTTGTCCAAGGGCGACTATCTTGCTGCCGAAAAAAGAATGTATATTTCTCGTCCCTTCTTTTTCAAATATTTTATTTTTTTGTCTTTTTCAATTTTTTAATAAGCTTGAAAAAGAATAAAATAATTCTACGTTACAAAGGAGGAACGAGTGTCACGAGCAAGAAAACTAGTTCCAAGTGCATGGAACATACTGATGCTCAAGGCAAGGAGACATGTGAAGGATAAGGACACTCGGGGAAAATTCCTCCATGGGTCAAGGTGTCATATCACAAAGGAAGAAATTGTTGCAAGGCTTGTGCATAAGAAAAGATTTAAAGGTTCAGTTGAGAGAAACATGGAGTTGGAATTATGCCAAAGACACAAAGATGAGACCCTCAATGCAATTAATCATGACACAACAAGAGCCCTTCCATGTAAATTTTTACAACCCTAGAGAAGGTAAGTTTGGTGGTTTTTTCACATTTAGAGAGTCTGAAAAAGGGTAAAGAAGACTCCAGGGAGTACCTTTTTCTCAATTAGTCCAATCATCTCGAAAAAGGGTTAAACTTGCACCGAAGAGACGTCTTTGCAAAATCGTTTTAACGAGAGTGACAAAGATAAGATCACTCAACTATATTTTCAATTTTAAGGAGTCTGAAAAGAGATTAACTATGGACTCACAGCCTTTTTCTAGGTTTAGTCTCCTTAGCCAGAAAAAGTATAAAATATAACTGAGGAGAACTCTCTTGGCGAGACAAATCTCCTAAGGCATACCTTTTTCTGGAATAATATATTGGTTGGAAAAAGGGTTAAACTCATGCCGAATAGATGTTCTTATGGACAAAATTAACGAGTGTGAAAGAACAAGGTCACTTGAAGATCTTTTCATATTTAGGGAGTTTGAAAAGAGCTTAACTATGGACTTTAGAGGGGTTCCTTTTTCGTGAGTAATCTCCAAGGCCCGAAAAAGAGATAAACCAAAACCAAGGAGAATGTTCCTTTTTTGAAAATTTAGTCCCTCTATCCCAAAAAAGGGTTAAACTTACGCCTGAGAATACTCTTCTAGTGAACCGAAGTTCCTAGATCATACCTTTATTCGTAAAATTAGCCATACAGACCGAAAAATGGGTAAACTACCATTGGATAGATGTGCCTTCAAATTTGACTTTGGTGAGCGTGAAGGGAAACAATATCACTCGAAAATATTTTCAATTTTTGAGAGTCTGAAAAGGGATTAAAGAAGACTCCGTGGGGGATTCTTTTCTCAAGTAATCCAGACAATATCGGAAAAAAAAAATATAGTCTCGTTGGATGTTTCTTTCAAAATTTAAGCAAGCTTGAAAGACAACAAACCGTGCTCATTAGGGAGTCTCATGGGTAAGGCCAAGAATGAGGACTAGGAAGAAGAATGAGGCTTCAACACACAGTCATGGAGGGACGAAAAGGAATCTCATGCCTATGAAGTACTTTAGCATGGGAACCAAATGGAAAAAAAGTTTCTAACTAGGATTCCCATGGAAGGAAGGCTCTACCACATAAAGTATGACACACTTATTAGCAATGAAGGTTTTGTGTCACACTTCAATGGGGTCAATCCTAAGGCCAACTGAACCAAGAAATGGATAATGAAAAAAATTCAAGTAAGGAAAAAACTAACCTATATGCCAGTTTCAAGGTCAATACCTGTCAGAATGGATCAATATGATGAACAAAAGTCAAAGAAAGTTGTCTCCAAGATCCTGTATATAAGGCCAATAACACTCATTCATAAGCTAATAGATCCAATATAGATAGAAACTTTAGAAAATAAGAGGTGCTACTGAAAACAAAACTTGAAAACATCAAACCTCAACTGTACAATATGTACAATGTACCGCACAACCTTATGACTCATACGTGGTACTAGTTCAGGTAGAGCCTGTTGCTAGGCTCTAACCAAGAGTCTCTTTTATAGACAACTTGAAAAGTCTCCCAAACAAGAAGAAAACAAAAACCACAGTGTAAGTCCTCCAACGGTATAGAAACTGTAGTTATGGCTTCAAGGATATCCTCATCCAAAGGAAATTTAAAATCTGAGAAATCACACGAACGAGGAGGGTCGGCAGTCCCAAAGGGTGAATCAAACTGACCATATTCCATATGACGATGGAGGTTCTGGGCAAAACTGGAAACGTCTATCAACGAACAATTAAAATCACGAGGGTTTGAGGATCTACAAATAGTGATATAAGACTCAAAAGTAAACTCAAGACCACTCAGACCAAGAGGGGGAAGAAAGGGCTCCCATACCCCCGTTGGATAAAAAGACTGATCAATTTACAAGACCATGTCTCGAGAAAGAAAACATGATTGCACAGGTTCCTTCTCAGAAGAAATTGAACATAGAGGATAAGATGCCACATAATTAACTCGTGGTGGGGTAGATTCTACATGAACACTAGGAACATATAAAGGGGCAGCCTGAACTAATGTTGAATTAGGATGGTGATTATCATATTCCAACTGGTCAATAGTGACAATTATTCCATTATGAGGGAAATGCATCACCTGGAAGAGCATAGACACCACAACGTTCATAGCATATACATAATCACGCCCGAGAAGCATATTGAAATCTAACGGGCCTTATACCACTATAACATCAACAAGGAAATTCTTTCCACCTAACGAGATAGGTAACTGAGGAAGAATATGCAAATAATCACTAGGATGTATGTCAAAGGTAAAATATCTCATTTGATGTAGACACAATCTTGGGAGAACCCAAAGCTTCCCAAGCCGAGGAGGATAAAATACTTGCAGAGGCTCCTTCATCTACAATACATCGGTAATTATTTTTTTAATTAACTTCAAACCTTATTTGAAAGGGTGTGGAAGAAGGAATACAAGGCTCAACAAGGTCATTCCAATAAAAGGAAACCATCCTAGGACTTGAAGGGGGTGTTCTCTAAGTGAGCGGAATTCCCCCTTGTTCTGAAAGTATTGAACTAGAAATGATAAAAACATAGTTGGTAGACACATCACTCCCCAAGAGAAGAGTGGGATCAAGCAAATATTGCATCGGCAAGACCACTTTGGTAGACTCGACACTCTCCAAGGGAAGAGTGGGATCAACCGAAGATTGCATCGGCATGACCACTTTGGTAGACACAACACTCTCCAAGAGAAAAGTGGGATCAGATAAAGATTGCATCAACGTGACCACTTTGGTAGACTCGAAAATATCCAAGAGAAGAGTGGGACTAATAGAAGATTGCATCAGATTGACCACTTTCTCAACCACTAGTTGAATAGGTTGTGAGACAACATGGTCTGAAGGCACATCACCCCACAAAAGAGGAGTGGGATCGACTGAATATTGAATCAACATGACCACTTTATCAACCAATGGTTGTATAGGCTATGAGGAAACCTCAGAAGACTTAGAATCATAAGATCTTGCAAACAGGGACCATAATCTTCATGCCTCTAGAAGATCAGGGAATAAATGAGTAAGGTGATCTCCCTTGCAAGCATTACAAGGGAACTTATGCTTACGTCTTATCCGTCTAGGTTTTTCAATAGAATCGATGCCCCCAACATGACTAACAGTGGTTGGTTTCTTGTCCCCAACAGGACTAGAAGAGGTTGTTGACATATCACTTGTATGACTCGCATTGACTAGAATCGTGCCCCTATCATGACTTGCAGTGGTTGGTTGCACATCTCCAACATGACTCGCAGAGGTTGGCGATTTCTTATTTTATTCTTCCTCTTTCTATTTTGTTTATACTTATGGTTACTAGTAGCTATACTTTCACCAGAAAAGGAAGAAGGAGGAGGAGAAGACTTTGTTGATGAAGGAACTTAAACATGATACCCATGACATAAGGTTCTTAATTGAGAAGAATCAAGAGCATTCAAGACATTTGGAATGGTACCCAATGAAACCGATAGTCCCACATTCAACCCAGGAATGTACAAAGTGGCCATCAAAGGGACACCAACGTTTTTGAAGAAAGGAAAAGAACAAGAATCCCCTTGTGAAGGGTTTCCTTGGTTGGTATCATCAGGAAATTTTTCCATGAAGATATTATGCATAGGTTCTTCCCTTGTAGGATCGTTCAAGTCCATAAAAGTCTCACAGACTAACTCTAGTGAACCAGTGGTATAAAAAACAATGCCTATAAAGAGGCGGCTCCACGTTTCTAAGAGGAAGACCAAAAATTCCTCACGATCGGCGGAGTGGGAGGTCTACCACCTTATTTCAAAGACCCAAATAAATTACTGACTAACTCACTATGGAAAACTAGGGAGCACAAAGCACACACTAAAATTTCCTAAAGACAAATCAAGAAGAAAACTAACTAGTGGGAAGCACAGTTACGCCAATCAACATTAGAGAAACTTAGCGGTGCAATTGAAACTCGAACACGAAAGAACCCTTCGATTATACTCTTCAAAGCATGATTTTACGTCCACCCTAGGTACCGTGGTATACCCCGCAGTCACCTATGTAAGTCCGTAAAAAATAAGAAACTAATTTTCCAACTCGCAGTCAGCCACCATGAAGGTACAATCGACATTCAGGATGATCATAACGAGAAGGATAACAAGTTTGAATCCCTTCAAGGGTGCTGGAAGAAATTGGTCCGAAATACAACTAAGGATATCGAACGGATTCGAAGTCCATGAGGCTCCGTAGGCAAATGGGATCATTACTTTTCCCAAGAAAGACCCTCAATATAAAATCCCCACCATGTTTGGTCCGGCTTTGGAGGGGTTATCTCCTTTACCTTTCCTCATGCGACCTTATGTTTAGATCATGTGTTAGTGGGGGCTGACGGCTAACTCTTACGATGTTGGACTTGAGACACTCCCTATATCAGACTCGAATGTCTATTTTAAATGGCCTTGAAGAGTTTCCTCTTCACACCTATTTCAAGGCCCTAAAAGTCTAGACTAGTTGGTGAACCTTACAAATAGAAAGTCTAATAGATTTTAAGTTAAGCGTTCATTTTATGGGATTTGCTTACTCATAGGATATGAATGTGCAACCAATGTTGTTTCAGACTCTTGAAAAAATGAAACTTATAAGAACACTGGAAAACAAAACTTTACACTAATCCTGAAAAATATTTTCAAGAAAGAAAATGCATGAACAATCCTTCAAACATAAAGATGGAATCTCTTCTCCTTTCCATGAAAAATGCACAATGCAACTTTCGAGTGAAACAAAAGAGAAAATGAAAGGATTTTCTTTCTTAATTTTTTTTTGAAATGCTTTCAAGATGAGACAAAAACACAAACCTATGCTAATTCTTTTTATTTTTCAAATAACAATGCAAAGAAAGAAAGAGACCTAACTAGCATAAAAACTAGGGTTTTTTATATTTTCCTCTAATCAAAGTAGAACTAAGCAAAGATGCTAAAATAAACTATAGAATACACGATTCATGGCCAAAAATAAAGCTAAAAATAAGCCAAAAAATCTAGGAAACACATAGAGACAAGAGGATTTCTTTTTTTATTTTTTGAACTGCTTTAACAAGAAAAACCAAAGTAATTTTTTTTTTTGCTTTTCAAAGAAAGAAACAGGAAAAAGAGAAAATAGAAACCAATATTGATAGAGACCCTATGTCGATTGCGTAAACAGGGATTCAAAAAGAAACCAAAGGAGGATCTAAAAATTGAAAGTTCACTCTAGAAATCTAGGGAAAACAAAAGAAAACTAAGAAAACAGGTTGAAAACGAATATTTAACCCAAGATAAGGCCCAAAACATAGACTCTGTAAGGTCTAAGAGATCCCTAGGAAGCCTAAACTTCTGTCAAGAAAGAGAAATACCTCTCTTTTTAAAAACACTTTCAAGACACAGAGACGTGGGTTGTTGCATCAAGATCCTACGTATGTATGGAGGTTGCTTACTGTGCAGACTGCATATGTACGTGGGCTGAGCCAAAGTAGAAAGTGTACACCTCTGGTATTTTTCAAAAATGAAAAATAATAGGCAGACTAAATGGGCAGGGAAAACTGGTAGGTACCTTGCAGGTGACCAGAGACCCTTAAAAGACTTAGTGAACTTGATAAAAACTCAAAAGGAAATAAAGAATCCAATTAAAACCCAAAAACCTCCCTCTAAAACCCTGGAGAGACTCCCCATTGGAGTCGCCAATTATGATAGTGGGGAAAATCCCCCTATTACTATACCAGGGTCAAAGTCCAGGCAGATCTATGATCTCCCTTAAAAGACAATCTAATTCCTAAACTACCACAAACACTCTAAATAGATGAAAAAAAAGAGATAGGAAAGTAGGTCAGAAGTAGTACCTTTGGTCCAACGTTCGATGTAGACCACCTCCATCTTTGTAGCTTCCCGGGCTGTAAGTCTCCTCCCAAAGATGACCTGCAAGAACACTTAGGAAAACAACACTACAAATATTCTATCTCTTCTCATCAATATTAGGGTTAGATATAAATCATTATGCATGAATCAAATGAAAAACATAAACATATCATTTGGGACAGGAAAAACATTTTTTTATTCAAATCCAAAGATCAAAAATTACAACCTTTGTAGGTCGACGCTCCACAAACCTGGTCCGATCTCCTCTT
This sequence comes from Picea mariana, assembly GCA_032191745.1. Taxonomy (NCBI): domain Eukaryota; kingdom Viridiplantae; phylum Streptophyta; class Pinopsida; order Pinales; family Pinaceae; genus Picea; species Picea mariana. The sequence goes on from JASDQU010374696.1 coordinate 10,153, forward strand.
AAAATTGCTCCAAGTGCACCATCCCAATGCCTTCTCTCACAATCAGTTGATCACTTTAGGGAAAGGAAAGGGATTTTATAGGAGAAAAGGCTAGAGAGGTAATGTTGAGGAAAAAACTTAGAAAGGGGTTGCAAATGCTTGGGCAAGGAGGGAACGGGATTTGGGCAGAGTTTCTCTGTTCTAATTCTTGATGTGGAAATGGGACCCCAAGACCTCCTTTTATATGAAAAAATGATATTTATTCGGTTTGGGGAGGGGCTACATCAGGTGAACTGGTCAGGAAACCTCCAATAGGCCGTTAACTCTGTCGACCTTGCAAATTTTTATTTTTTTCAACTTTTGGAGGTAAGCACGGGTTGTTTAGTGTGTAGCTAGTGTATGTACGTAGGATTTCTAGCATGCAGAAAGCATATGTACAGGGACAATAGTGCAGCATGGCACGTACATGCTCCAAAAAATGGATTTTTGAATAGATTTCCTCAGAAGAAAATTGGAAAATTGTACAAGTAGAAAGGCCAATTCCATGTATGCATTAGGGAATTTTAGGGATATAACAGGGGGTGAATCAGTATTAACCTTTTTCAACAATTAGCAATTACTTTTATATTTTTTAATTACCACAATAGATCAACAATAGACTTGTTTGTAAAATCAATTATATAAATATAATTAATAGGAATTGCAAGGATTATATGAAGAATAGTGAAGGACACCAATCCTTTTTAGAGAACCAACTCTAGGAGACACAAATCCCCTTCTTCATAGAACCAACCCTAGGAAGCACCAACTTCCTTTTCTTTAGAGTACCAACCCCGGGAAGCACCAAATCCCTTTTCTTTACGGCACCAACCCCCGGAAGCACCAACTCTCTTAAATTACACTTACTTATTAGAGGATATGAATCCTTTCACGTTCCTCCCTTCCACCCTCACTTCATAAGAATCATTAGTTCTTCTTCTTGGACTCTGTTGTTTTTTTTATCTTCTAATTTGGACTACAAAGAAACTTATTCTTCATTGTTCTTCCTTGATTATATAGTCACCCAACTGGTGTGATATATGAATCATTGTGTCCCTTTGTTTGGACCATCACAACTCTTTATTTAGATTAAGAAAAATATTGTTTTTTTTTCTTCATTATTATTCAAACATTATCATCAAGGATTTTCAAATTAGTTAGAGTGCTTTTTGTAAATCGATTATTGATATGGATTGATTTTGTTTTTAACTCGTTTCCATGTCTTTGCTAATATTGCAGAAATCAAGTTCTCCAGAGGCGCTTCCTTCAAACCATTTACATGTGACCATATGCGCAAAACCACGGGCTTATTAATTTAAGCGATGTTCCCAGTGCTTCATGGCTTATGTGTTTGTAACTCATGACTGGGGGCGGGAACCTAGTCCTCTGGACTTCAGCCTTCAGGCATTTTCTCTTTCATCCAGGCTTGCGAAGTTTGACCTCTCACAAGGAATGATCTAATGGTTAGCATGATTCCCAGAACCAAATCAACAGTCTATATTTGATCCTTACATTATCCTTCCACTGCTTTATCCAATGGCTATGACTTAGTCAAAGTTTGATATGGACGACCACTATTTACTTTGGAATGTCGAAACTTCGAGGGTTCGAAGGTCAGGGTAATTTTTGTTCCAATTTCCACTGGAGTTGGTTAGCGCTGAAGTGGTCAACATGGGAGTACTTACGTCATCTTTCCACTACATTTTGATCTAACGGTCATGTGATAATCTAGAGGATCTTAGATCAACAGTTAGAATTGACTTCGGCCTTCGGCACTTCGGGTAATCGTTGGTTTCCCTCGAAGGAAAAACTACCAAAGTGACATAACTTTCTGACGTCACTGCTAACTTGGCATTGGCCGAGTGGCTACCACATTTCACTTAGATTTGTGGCTTACGTGTACCTAAAATTTCAACTGGACCTTGAAACTTGTCACCATTTGATTGCCCCACGTGTCCTTGTTGATGTGGTATTTACTGACATGGATTTCCTGATGTGTCACATGTCCTCCTCGTAGATCTAACAGTCATAGGTTCATCTTAATCCTTGATCCAATGACTGTGATCAATTCTACATCAATGGTCTAGATTCATTTCAGCCTTCGGGACTTTGGGTTATTCGCTCCCACTTCTCAATTCTCCCGAAGTGATATTCCCTGAATAAACCTCGAGTACCTTGGCTTCATATAACGATCCATATTTGATGCGAAAATATTAACACGATCCAATGATTGTCTTGAATTCGGCTATTCAGAATCTCTTGAATCCTTGATCCAACGACTATGATCATTTATAGATCAATGGTCTAGATTCATTTCAGCCTTTGATACTTTGGGATATTCTCCCCCACTTCCCAATTCTCCTGAAGTTAGATTCCATGATTAAACCTCGAGTAGCTTGACTTCATTTATTGATCCATCTTTGACGCGAAAACATTAACACGATCCAACCATTGTCGGGATTTCGGCTATTTAGGATCTCATGAATCCTTGATCCAATGACTCTGATCAGTTCTATATAAATGGCATAGACTCATTTCATCCTTCGAGACTTTGGGTTATTTTCTCCCACTTCCCAATTCTCTCGAAGTGAGATTCCCTGATTAAACCTCGAGTAACATGATTTCATCTAACAATCCGTCTTTGACACGAAAATCTTAACACGATCCAACGGTTGTTGGGATTTTGGTTGTTCGTGACTACAGGGATCAGAGTTTTTGGGGTAGTAGAACAAATTCCAACCATAGATCTATTAGCAGGTGACGATTGATGGTCAGTGTCTATTTCAGAACCGAACTTGTGCAAAACCCTACTTGTGCAAAACCCTTGCATCTCGCAATGGTTCCCCGCTGTTGATATTCCCTTACTGAGATCCAACGGTCAGGACTTGATTGGATGTTGATCCAAAGTGCCTCCTCTGTAACTCCTAAATATGACGATCCTCATTTGTACCGAAATATACATCAGTGGATTGGATTCTCCCTTGATTCCTTTGTAGTTTTACTGTGGGGATTTCAATCTTGATCTCGTTTCTGCAATGCGCTTTCCCTTCTGAGATTTTTGGTAGATTCCTCTACATGTTGTTCATAACAACACATCATCACTACAATTCTCTTTCCCTTCTAATATTTTTTGTTTTTTACTTGATCTCTAATTGATCGACATCATTGATCTGTTGGGAATTCGATCCCAATGGGGTTTTTTTCATTGCGTTGATCTTGTGAAATCTAATACACTGCCACTAATGAGATTTATGTAGATTCCTCTACATGTTGTTCATAAAAAATCATCATCACATCATAATGACATAGGATGTTGACATCAATGACAATATTTCCAATAATCGCCCCCTTTGGCATTGATGGAAACCTTTTTCTTTTTTAAATTTCTTCCCTTATCAATTTCCTCTCCCTTTGACAGCAATGGAAGAGGGGATCTTTCTTCGCTCCCCCTGTGGAAATTCTCCCCCTTACCATGTGCCTCTTCTGATACTATTTTATGGTTCTTAATGAGTTTTTTGAATTACTCCTAATTTATGTCGAATATTTTCAAAATTACTCCTAGGAAAAGGTTTTGTGAAAATGTCTGCAATCTGTTCTTTGGTGTCTAAACACATTATTTTAACTATTTTTTGGGTAACCTGATCTCTTAGGAAATGGTATTTAATTGGGATGTGTTTGGTTTTAGAATGCGTGACTGGAGTTTTAGAGATACTTATGGAACTATTGTTATCACAGTTAATAGTAATGTGATTATTATATCTTATTTGTAGGTCTTCTAAAGTTTGCTTCATCCAAAGAACTTGTGTGCAATAGGATGCAGCAACAATGTATTCTTCCTCTCCTATAGAGAGTGATGTGGATGTTTATTTCTTTCTTGACCATGCTACCAGACTTTTTCTTAAGAATAATTATCCTCCACTAGTGCTTTTCCTATCATCTATGTTATCGGCTCAATCTGCATCAATATATGCAATTAGATTGAAGTCTTTGTCTTTTGGATACCATAATCCAAGTTCTAGGGTGCCTTCAAGGTATCTGAATATTTGTTTTACTTCTTTTAAGTGATTTTATTTAGGTGAATATTGAAATATCCCCATGAGTTCTACAGCCTGCATGATGCTAGGTCTTGTTGCTATTGACTAGAGCAAACTTCCAACCATTTATCTATACATCGTTTGGTCCACTTTTGGTGAGTCGTCTTCTAGACTTAGTTTACATCCAGTGACCATGGGAGTACTCATAGGTTTATTGTATTCTATTTGAAATTTCTTCAGCATTTTCTTGATATATCTTGTTTGTGAAACGAATATTCCATTTTCTATTTGATTTACTTGTAAACCTAATAAAAATAACAGTTCTCCCAGCATAGACATTTCAAACTCTTCTTGCATTTTGGTTGCAATTTTTCTTCTTAGTGTAGTGATATTACTCCCAAATATGATATCATATAAATATACCACCACAACAATCATGTTTTGATCCTCAATTTTTATGTATAGGTTGTTGTCATTAGCCCCTCTCTTATATCCTTTTTTTTGTAGGTATTGATCAAGCCTAGAGAACCATGCTCTAGGGGCTTGTTTAAAACCATACAAGGACTTTTTCAGCTTGCACACATAGTCCTGATTTTTTGATAACATAAATCCTTTCAGTTTCTCAATATATATTTCTTCTTATAGTGTTCCATTAATGAATGTTGACTTGACATCAATCTGATAGATTTTAAAATTTCTGAAGCATGCAAATGCCGAGAACATTCTGATGGCCTCAAGTCTTGCTACTGGAGAGAAAGTCTCTTCAAAATCAATACCTTCTACTTGGGAATATCCTTTGCAAACTAATCTGGCTTTGTTCTTTATAATCTCCCCGTTTTCATTTAGTTTGTTCTTGAAGATCCACTTGGTTCCTATCACATTCTTGTCCTTGGGTCTTGGAACTAGTTCCCAAGTATGATTCTTCTGTATTTGGTATAGTTCTTCATTCATTGATTTTATCCAATATTTAATTTTGATAGCTTCATTAATTGACTTAGGTTCTATTAGGGATACCATTGCTTGTTCTAAGTCAAAATCTATTTTCCTTCTTGTTTCCACTCCTGCACTTTTGTCTACAATAATCTAGCTTTCAGGATGATTCTTTTGAACTCTTTTGATGCAATTCTTGGCAAGGGAGTTTCTTCATTGTGCTCTTCATCAGTATGTGGTTCATTTTCCTATGTTTCATTATTATCATCTTCTTGCTGAGATTCTACATAATCATATTCCTGATGATATTTTACATCATCATCTTCTTGTTGAGATTTTTTATCAATGCCTTGGGATGTGCTCTTTTTTAAATCATCTATCTTTACAATGGAACTTTCCACTATATTTAGTAGTATAACATTATAACATCTGTATGATTTCTTATTATATTAATATCCTAAGAATATTCCTTCATCATATCTTTGATCAAACTTTCCTAGGTTATCTTCATCGTTCTTTATGTAACATTTACGTCCAAATGTTCCAAAGTGTTTTACAGATGTTGGCCTTCCAAACCATAGTTCATAAGGGGTTTTTGCATGGTTGGGTCTCAATTGAGCTCTATTGAGTATGTGGATTATTGTGTAGATATAATCTCTCCATAATTTATTTGATAGCTTGGCTTCATTTATCATGGTTCTTGTAGCTTCTTGAACTGTTCTTTTTTTCCTTTCTACCACTCCATTTTGTTGAGGAGTACTGGGAGCTGAAAAACGTCTTTTGATACCATGATTTTCACACAATTGAATGAACTCTTTAGAGGTGAATTCTCCTCCAGTGTCTGATCTTAGACATTTAATTTTGAGATCTATTTCATTTTCTACAAGGGCTTTGTATATTTTAAATTTCTCAAAGGCTTCTTATTTTTATTTTAGAAAGAATACCCAGGTCAATCTTGTGTAATCATCAACAATGAACATAAAATATTGTTCACCGTAAGTACTTTTGGTTTTGGTTGGTCCACATAGATATGTGTGAATAATCTCTAATGGTGTTTTTGTGGAATTCTCTTTTGTTTTGAACCTAACTCTTGTTTGCTTTCCTATTTGACAATGTTTACAAATAGAATTTGAAGGCTTAATCACTTTTGGCAAGTCCCTAACTTCCTTTTTCTCGTTGGATTTGATCAAGTTATCAAAGCTTAAATGTCCCAAACTTATATGCCATAACCAAATTTCATCTAATTGGATTAAACAACACTTTTCTTCTTTATCTATATTAAGGATGTACACATTGCTAGATGTCCTTGGTGCAACTTCCACTAGCTTTCCAGTGTCCTTTTTTCTGATCTCACATTTCTGAGAATCAAAAGTAAGTATGTGACCTTGATCACATGTCTGAATTACACTTAGGAGATTTGGTTTGAGATTTTCTACCAGAAGTACATCTTCTTCTTTGGTTTTATTATTTCCTAACTTTTCCTAGTATCTTGGTTGACATGTTATCTCCAAAAGTTACTTTTCCTTTTCCTTTCTTATTTAAATTGAAAAATTTACTTTGATCTCCAGTCATGTGTTTGGAACATCAACTGTCTATATACCACTGACATCCTTGATTTCTTTCATATAAGGCTACATTGCACTCTATTTGATTTTTCTTCCATTTTTTTTATTATTGGAAATATTTGTCTTTTTATCATATTTTGGCAATCTACATTCACTGGTTTTATGACCATAGTTGTTTCATTTTTCGCATTCACTATTGAAGTCTTGCAAAGGATAAAATGAGTTATAGTTTATCTTCTCTATATTGTACTTGTTGTTCTTATATCTTTGGATATTTATACGATTGTATTGTCCATAAGCTTTGCAATGTACTGCCTTAAGTCCAAAATTATTGCAAGAGTAACAATATCCAATAAATAAATATTTAGGGGGATTCCTTTTTATGATTGTATTTTTCTTCTCATATTTTACTCTAGTAGGGATTATTGATTTTTGTTTATGTGTAACAGTTTTCAATGGTATCATCTTTGCCTTATTATCTTCTTTTCTTAACGAGTTCTTTAGAGCATCCGTGTAACTAATTGGTTTCTTGACAGATTCTTGTGATGTAGAAGTTGAGTCTTGAGTGTATCCCAAACTAGTATTGTTGTTTGGTAACCTTTGACTACTGGTAATTTCATCCAAGATCTTTGAACTATTTCCAAATTGTGATCCCTTCTTTTCTTTCTCAATTTCACTTTTTAGCAGCTTAATCTCAGCTTCTAGTTTCTCACGTACTTGTTTTTTATCATTAAGTTGTTGTAAAATGACTTCTTCAATTTTATTAGGTTCTAGGAGCCGGGAATTCAAATCACTGATGGTTTTTTTTGAATCTTTTATGGTTTTGGAAACTTCCCTCTCTCTTGATTTAGTAGCTTCTTTAATATCTAGAAGGTCTTCCTTTAGTACCCTGTTTTGTTTTTTAGTTTTTCTTAGTTCTTCAATTACACTAAGAATTTATTCTTCGAAGCTCACTTCTTCTTCATCCTCTGAATTTTTATCATCTTGATTTTTTATTCCCATAAATAGAATCTCCAGTGCGTCTTCTTCATTTTCTTCTGATAAACTATGGTCTTCTTGGGCAAAAAACTTTAACTTTTTATTCTAGAACTTATTTTTATTATTAGTGTTGCTTTCATTCTGATTTTTGAAGGTTCTTTCATCATCACTTTCCTCCTTCTTGGGATGGGGACATTTATTGGCAATGTGTCCAATTTTTCCATAGTTGAAACATATTAGAGGAACCTTTACTTTGTATTTCCCTATCCCTTTCTTGAGTTTCTTTATGAAGTTGGTAGTTTCCTCATCAGATATATCTGATAACTCATCATTGGTCTTTTTCTCTTGCCTCATCTTTGTTTTAGATGCTTTAAAGGTCGTTTCTCTTTTTGATGATTTATCATTCCCTGTTCTCATCTCATATGCTGTAAAAAATCCATGAAGTTGATCAACTGTGAGTGTGTCAAGATCAAACCTATCTTCAATTGTAGAAATATTTGCATCAAATCTCATAGGTAATGACTTTAGTATATTTTTCACAATAGGTTTATCTATAATTTTTTATCTTTCCGCTCTGATTGAATTAACCACTTTATCTACCCTATGAAGATATTAAACAATGTTCTCTTCTTCTTTCATTTTTATATTTTCAAAATGAGTTCTATAGGTCTATATTTTGGCTTCTCTGAATTTTCTATCTCCTCCTTATACAACCTCCAATTTGTCCTAGATTTTTTTGGCTTCTTTACAATGCATAACCTTCACACATATAGAAATTTTCAACCCTCCTAGAATTGCATTAACTTCTCTTGAGTTGTCATTAAAGATTTTCTTTCTTACAGGATCTTTGGGTAGAGTAGTTGGTGCAGTGTAACCATCTACAACAGATTGCCAAATATCAAAACCAAGAGCCAACAATAAGTTTTTCATTCTTATTTTCCATCGAGCATAGCCACCTCC
>JASDQU010374696.1:44807-56629 GCA_032191745.1 Picea mariana
GGCCGACTTCTTATCTTGGAGGTTAATAACCTAATATTAATTATCTTCTTGAGCCGACAAGACTTCTAGGGTTATTAGCCAACTCATTAGGGTTTTCTCTTGCTTTCCAAAGTCTTCTATTCTCATCAGGTTCACACATGGAGGTAAATACCTCCCGCAGCTACCATAATATTAAATCAGGGTCAAAAGCACTAGCATAAGTAATCTTGGCAGAGGTTTTTGTGGTCTTAATTTCAGTTGGAATCCTTTTATACATCTTATTAAATCTCTTTCAGAAATCTGAAACAAATTCCCCCTATTCTCTCTTGAGTTCCCTGAATTCTATAATATAATAAAGGAAATCTTTTTTATCCCCCCAATGTTTTAAGAATGAATCATCTAGATCATTAATACTATCAATATATACAGGAGGAAAGTCCTTAAACCAACTCCTAGCATCACCAACAAGGCTCTGTACAAAAAATATCATCCACACATCTTCATTTTCAATGCCCTGAATCTCTACAAATCTATAAAAGGATGAATGGTTCTCTTCATCAATCACATCTCCCTCCCATGTGAATTGGGGCATGTACTTAAGGTCGTATGTGGCTAGGAGATCATTCATAGAATAAGGTAAAAACAGAGGGGTGTATCTAGTAGCCAATATCTTAACCATCATGTTCCTAGGAGGATTACCACCTGACATTTGGACGTGAACTGGAGGAGAACTGGGAGTACATGGAGTTGGGACAGGTATGAATGTAGCTTTGTTTCTAGGAGAAAGAGGAAATGGTTGAGTGTTTGGGGGAAAAACCATAGCGCTTGAGGGAACAAAGGTTTCCCCCTCTGTAAACGCAACAAATATAATAGGGGGAGGAGTGGTAAAGCCCAAAGTGGGGAAGTCTTCTGACGTCCTCAGTCTAAACCACTATACTACTTTAGGGAAAACAGGAGTGTCAAAGATTTCTCCTTCCAATTCGAGACTAGGAGGGGAGAAATCAACAGGAAAACTTCCAAAATTTAAATTTCTTGAAACTCCAACAGACGCTATAACAGGAGAATTAGAAGTAGCTATTGGAGTTTTCAAATAAGGATCATGTAACTTACCATAATCACCTGCTACAACATTCACAATCCCCTCTTGAGGGTTTTTTCCTTTTCTGATAATTTTCTCTGGGTCAGCTTCATGTGTCGCTAGAGGCAGTTGTGGAGTAGACCTCATGTGTTTGCCTTTCAGAGACACAACTGAAACAATGGAGTCGCCAGGTGCAAGTTGCAATATTCAATGGTACTGATATCTGATGCACCTTCATAATCATAACTTCGTTGTCGTTCTATCCCAAGGAAATGTCTTCAACTCATTCCCTGGAAATGACACCAATAATGTTATCACTGATATTCACCCTCAGATTATGGGAGGATAAGCCCAGTACACATCAGAGTGTGTGGTGGATGTTTGAGTTATGTGAGTCGAGGTCAAATGGGGAAAACTCAATACAGGAATGATTTCAACACAGAACTAGACAAGTAATGCAAATGGAAGTGAGGGATTCATTAACTTTGGTCAGTGATTTGAGTTTAAGTGTGAACATAGAGAATACTTAGTGAGAAAGATCAAAAATACTGTTGTGGGCATCCGGCTTTCAAGAAACTTAGTGAAGAAAAACTCAGGCTCAAGAGTGCTCTTGAACTCAAGCTTCAGACACTGAAATATGTCCAAACAACATAATCACAGTAGCATAATGATCAAACCTACATCACAATGCAAATACAACAACTCGACTGGATCCTCCATGACCGAGCCATTCAACGTAAGAGGGAATAAGACAACAAATAATTTGACTAAAATTGGTCACGACACTATTGTAATCAAACCTACATTACAACAACATCACAACCCTCTACTAGATCCTCCATGACTGAGTGTTTTAGCACAGTTTTTACAAAGAGATGGGAGAAACTGACTTCTATTAATGTGAAAGTCTTAAATTTGATACATAACCAGAGAACAGCTTCGACATCCAAACATTAAAAAATAGGGAGCTCTGCTCAACCAGTTGACGACCCTAACAAAATATCAAACTGAAACCTTTATACTCAGATCTATCCACTATCACCAAGAGCACGATCTGGCCATTGCATTCAAGGCCTTTTGTCTACAATTTATTCTATCAGATTAAGCATGCATCCTTCTATCAGACGTGAGCTCAGATCATCATGGGTCTGCAGGAAAATCCATCCTAAGGGGTACCATTGGCTGACATTTTAGTCTCCACGGCCAGACCTCCCATGCCTTCCATTTATGGAGTGAGCCGAGGTTTCAACCACCAACTCTATTTTCTTTAACTGCCTCCTCTTGAGATCGGGATGAGGCTTAATGCTCAAGAGGTTTTCATGCAATGCTAGCAGTTCTTCGAGTCAACCTAGCACCTTGAAACCCTGACGGTCTCATTTTGCAACTAATAAGGGCATCCTCAGCCTTTGGTGTAGGTCTCCTAAAACCTTCAAAACTTTCCTTCGTGCTCCAAAGCTTCTGGCACCAACTTCTTCTCCATTTCCCCTTTCCTGCATGCGACCTCGGGCCATGACCTAGCGCTTATCTTCAAAGGTGTTTAGGATTTAGATTTTTGGGGATTTTCACAATAGTAGACTATAGATTTCCCGATGGTCAATTTGACGAAATCGCCTTACACAGATAGACGATAGGATCTACTATGCATTCGATGGATGTGATTTCTTCCTCAAAACTCCACCTCAGTCGGCTCCATGCGAAGGGTGCCAACCTTTCTTGCTGGACCCTCTTTCCACATGACCTCGGGTTGTGGCCCTGGGTCCAACTCCTGAGTGCCTCGCGACTTCGTGCTTCACAAAACTTGTGCATTGCTCCCTTCAAATCCTCGGATTTTAAAAATTGCTAATCCATTGATCTTTCACCACATGCCCCTCTGGATCGTATGGTCCATATCTACTTCTCACTTCATGCTTCATGAATCTTTCCTTGGCATAATTTCAAAACTCTTGAAGCTCATTCTCATGAACCCTTGGATCAGATGCCACCTGTCTCCTTAAGACCTACGTCAATTTTATCTCGCACTTCGGCCATCGAGAATTTTACACACTTATCACTTCAAATATTCCAAGGTGACTTTCTCCACAGTTTGTATCTGGCACCATGTGTCCCTTTGATCGATGGCTCATGCTCACTTCAGGATCTCGGGACTTCGAACCTTTGGACAAATGACTCTTACAATTCTTCGAAGTCCCTATTCCTGCAATAATTTCACACCATTGATCTCTCCCAATGAGATCCAATGGTCAAAAATTAACCTTTGCTTGATCTTTGACCTCAGGCTTTTGCTCTAGCACTATACTTTGCACCACTTTAAGTTTTCGAACACTCGCAAGCCATTAATCTGAACTCTTCATGGAAATCATGCCACTGAAAACTGAACCTACCTGCTTGCTTGATTTGAGACCACCACGAACCGCTTTGAGTGTTGAATTTTGTGCCCATGGATGTGGCTTGTGTAAACAAGGATTTGGACGACTTGGACAACTTGTTGTGGTTCGGGGAAAACAGAAATACTAGTGACTGAAATGAAAGGGGATGAGTGTTCATCCTTGGGGAAAAATAGAAAGGCTTCGAGCCAAAACTTCTTTCGGGTAAGACACTAAGAGAAACCAGGTTGCTTAAAACAAAAGGGGGCAAACAAAAAACCAATTTTAATAGTTGAAAGGGAAAAAAATTAAGACTTGTCCTGCAAGAAGAAGAGAGAGACAGGGCAAGGATACAGGCCTGAGTATTGAAAAAACACACACACAACATTTGACAAATATATGTGATAAAACCTTAATCCAACGACCGTGATCATCTCTAGATCAATGGTCTAGATTCATTTTGGCCTTCAGGACTTTGATTTATTCGCCCCCACTTCCCAATTCTCCCGAAGTGATATTCACCGATTAAACCTCGAGTAACTTGACTTCATCTAGTGATCCATATTTATTTTGAAAATCTTAACACGATCCAACGGTTGTCGGGATTTCGTCTATTCATGACTTTGGGGCTCGAGGGTTCTGGGGTAGTATAATCAATGCCAACCCTATATATATTGGCAAGTGAAGATCGACAAACCATTTCTATTTCAGAACTAAAACTTTCACGATCTTTAACTCCAACCCTTGCATCCCACAATGGTTCCCGGTCGTTGATCTACCCTTACTAAGATCTGACGGTCGGAACTTAATCGGATGTTGATCCAAAGGTCCTCCTCTGTAACTCCCAGATATGGAGGTCTTAGGTTGTCCCAAAATCTACATCAGTGGACAAGATTCTCCCTCGATTCTTTTGTAGTTTTACTATGGGGATTTCAATCCTGATCGCGTTTCTGGAATGTGCTTTCCCTTCTGAGTTTTTTGGTATATTCCTCTACATGTTGTTCATAACAACTCATCATCATTGCAATGTGCTTTCCCTTATGAGTTTTTTTTTTTTGTACTTGGATTCTAACTGATCAAGATCATTGATCTTTTGGGAATTCGATCCCGATGGTGTTTCTGCATTGCAATGATCTCGTGAAATCTAATACGCTACCTCTCTTGAGATTTAGGTAGATTCCTCTACATGTTGTTCATAACAACTCATCATGACATCATAATGACATCATTTGTTGACATCAATGACAACACATCAAAGAAAATATGTCCAACATATATCACTTTCAACAACAGAAGATGAATATATTGTTTCTTCCACCTGTTGCACTAAAGTAATTTGGATGAAACAAACCCTAGAAGAACTACAAGTAAAGTATGATCATCCAATTCTTCTTAACTGTGAAAATACCAATGCCATAAACCTTTCTAAAAATCATGTCTTGCACTCAATAACCAAGAATATCCCAATCAAAATTCATTTCTTAAGGGAATAGGTCTCTTAAAAATTTTTAAAGTGGAATATGTGGATACTAAAGAACATATTGCATATATATTTACAAAACCTTTACCCATGAGTACTTTTAAATACCTTAGATAGAAATTGGGGTAATCTATATATCTAATTGAATTTCACATGTTTCGTCAAGAGGAGGAGTACATGGACAGGGAGCATAACCTCAGGGGGTGCAGAAAAATGTCCCTTCTACCATTGTTGTGAAAGGGGAAGAATAAACAGTAAAACTCAATTAAAATAAAGATTTTTTACTTTATTTCCATCAATGACAAAGGGGGAGAATGTTTTACATGGTGTTATGGTGTTGGCATTGATTTCAAGAGGGTATATGGTGTTGGTGTTGACATTGATGCAAAAGGATCAATATGGTTACCATTATTAATGGTTAATGTCGTATTAACATTGAGATAGATAATGGTGTTTTCATTAAGATAGAATTATTGGATATGGTGTGTCTTTCATGAAAATAGGTAAATATTATGATCATCATCATCAAAATTTTGCATATGATATTTTCAAACTCGTGCATTGTCTAAACAATGAATACTTATGGAAACTAAAATTGTCCTTTCTAAATACAAAGGGGAAATATCAAAATCTAGTGCTCAATAAAATGTGTAAAAGGGTCTAGTATGAGAGTCTCTATTAGACATCTTGATCTTCAACTTGGATAACTTAGAATTACATTGCCTCATACTAAAATTCAACTTGCATTACCTTCGAATTTGATCTGGATAACTTCGACTTACAGTACCTCCGACTTCGACTTAGATAACTTCGACTTACATTTACTTCGATTTTGACTTGGATAACCTAGACTTAAAATGCCTTTGACTCTTACTAGGATAAACTTCGACTTGTATTACCTTCGACTTTGATCTAGATAACATTGAATTAAATTACCTCTGACTTTGACTCGGATAAATTTGACTCGCATTGCCTTTGATTTTGATTTGGATATCTTTGAATTGCATTACCTTCGACTTCGACTTGGATAACTTCGAATTTCATTGCCTTCGACTTTGACTTAGATAACTTCGATGTGCATTAACTTTTAATTCGACTTGGATAACTTCGACTTGAATTTCCTCCAATTCAACTTGCATTTCTTTACTCTTGTTCGACTTACTTTGCATCACACCGACTTGAATTTTGGTCAACTCATTGTTCCCATTCCGACCTTTAGGTGGTTGACTCTATTTTATTTTCCAACTCGACTTGTGGCTTGAGTGGTCGAAAATTTACTATCATGTAAACAATTAGAGTTATAATTAACAAATAATTATGTATTTGTGATGGATAGGCTATAAGCCTCCTGTTTATGGATCAAACATCTTAATCTTCAATGATCCAACAAATACAATATGTTTAGAGTAACCGTAGATGAACAATTATTGGATTGACAGTGGACAACGAAGATTGATTGAAGATCGTTGGATCAATATGGAAGTGTGAGACCAAAATAATAAGAGTAAATCCATTACTAATATCAACCCATAAGAACTAAAAATATGATTAAGATAATTAAAACCTCAGGATCAAGGTTTGTTCAAAGAAATGTTACAACAATAGTAAACAATTTTTAGCATCCATATATTCCATTAATGTTGAAACAACTTACAAGGGATACAAAGTGTTGTTCCTTAGATTACACTTAAGGCTCAAAGAGTAATGTCAAGGCATAAATAATTTAAGGAATGTTTTAAAAGGTGATTTTTCTTTCGTTAATTATATGAGAATTAACCTGTAAATGAAATTAATAATTGAATAGGACAGAGGCTCTGTTTCGTCGTCTGAGTCGAGTAATAAAATCAAGTGAAACGAGAGAAAATTACAAAACTATTAAACAAAATGAGGCATCAATGATAGATGAATCTTACTTTTTTCATAGTAGAAGAAAATATAGAATGCATCCTTGAAAGGATATAAGATACTGTGATCCAAGTAGCTTGCAGGTCTTGTATTTACTAATGTCAAATACAAAGGAAAAATTGTTTGCTTATCAAATGACCAATAACATGTGATTACAGTAGATGTTGTACTAAATTTCAACCACTCACTTATCAAGGAGTAACATAAAGAAAACTAGAGATATGGAATACAAGAAGAGCACATAACTCAAACTGCAAAAAAATTGGAATCCATGTCTACACTTGTATTAATACTCATAAAAGGATGAGTTTTCTTAGTTACAATATGACAAGAAGCAGCCTTTGTTAAGTCTTTGAAATATGTATTTATACAAAAATATTCTCAACCCTAAGTGGTTGGAATTCTCTTTATTTCTAAAATAGAAAATATTACAATATATAAAATTTGAAACACTTCACTTTCATCTTCCCTGTCTCTTCGCCACGCTGGAAAATACATTTTTTATTCTTTTTCTCCAACTCAGAAAATAGTTGGTCTCTAATCATGACCTGTGCATCATTTTTTCCCAGACGTGTTGGCTTTTTGTTTCTCGACACACTGAACGCATCTACCCATGAATCGCACCACCATCCTGGAGGGATCTGTGGTATCATTTGCCTCAAAGGTATAAAAATTCCTTTCTATATGAGGAAAATTATCTTCCACCCTCCTAGCTTCTAAAGATAGATATTGTAGTCTTAAGCTAGGGTTGACTATCCATTTATTCATCAGAGTAAGGTCAAACCATTTCAATTGTAAAATTTCAACCCGGGCTTCTCCCATACTTGCCTTGAAATCATATTGATTTTTTTCCATATCAATCTATCCCAGGGCCTCGTAGATTTTATCTCTTCCCACATACAGTGACTCTTTGTCAGGAGCATAGAATGTTGATTCACAATCTCTTTTCACCTCCCTAGCCAATCTTTTACTTTCAACTACATTAGCCTCCTAGGTCTTAAGTATTATATATCCTAGGGTTTTTTCTGAGAGGAACATTCTGGTGACCCTAGAAAATTCCTCCTTTGTTGCTAACAGGACATCCTCCCGGAATGTAACTCTAGCTGCAATGGTCTCCTTCTCTTTTATGCAAATATTATCTAAAGAGCGTTCTGCCAATCGATAATAGTCTTGAATGCCTTCTATTTTATTAAAAAGGCTTTGCTAGGATGATCCCATCTTCTCATGTACCTCTAAATCTTGGGCCTAGAAAGCTGATATATATAATGCTGCTTTTTCGGTCAGGCTTATTTTCACTGCAACTTTTTTACCAATTCCCTGCTTGCCTGTGAATTTCTCTGCATCTCATCAAGGATGATCTTGAGATTTTGAATTTCCTGCCTATCATGGGCTCTAATCTTCTCGAATCCTTTATTCATCTCAGTCCTAACTCCCTTCTCTATATTTTTTATTTTTTTCTACAACTGGCTCACCAACAGATCCTTCTACTTCAACTTTTCCTTCAGGTTTCCCACTGAAAACTGGTTTGCAGTGGAAAAGGATCCTAATGAATCTACCACATCTGTAGTGAAATATGTTTCTTCTTGGGCCTTTCCATCATACAATACTCTATGATTCTTGACAGGCACACCCTCCCTCTGGTGTATTTCTCTTTTTAATACAACCTTTCTCCTCTCGCTAAAGAAGATGCTAGAAGGGGGCATCTCTTCTACCGAAATAGGTGTGAGATCCTCTATGAATACCACTTCAATGCTAGGGTTCCCTCTACTAGAATGTATTGGTATGATAGATTGAATAGGGTTGCCTATCTCGGTTGATGGTTGTTTCCCAGCTGTGTCAATGGCTGACTTGCCTGGTGTGAATGGTGGTTGTTCTTCTCCCTTTTTTATCGAGGCTTTAGCTTGAGATTTAGCTTGATCACCTATTGGGTTTGACAACAATTTCCTCCACATGAATCAAAACCTTGGTTTTCTCCATATGTTCTTGAGCATCCTATCCACTGGAACTCCTTGTTTTGGCACTCTGGGTCTCAATTCTCTATGCAATCGGAGGTGTCGGGGTTTCTCCCTACAATACTTTGGGAAGGCCATTTCTTCGATGCTTCTGGAAGTTATAAAACTCGGCCAATTTATCTGGAGCCAGAGCTTGAAATCGACTCAAGACCTCCTGATAGGACCTTGCTCCTCAGAATATTTCATCCTAAGGAGAATATTCATGTTCATATCTTTTCAAATTGTAGAGTGCCATGTGATTAACTATGACCTTTAGTGGATCGTGCCTCTTGAATTCGATATTGACCATCTTGATTTCTTCCAGGGCCGTGGCTTCTATTTTCAAATGGCTAAAATCCAGTAGAGAAAACATACCAATCTACATGGGAAAGGCAAGCCATACCCTTTTTTGTACTTCTTTCATCTCCTTACTAATTCCCCCATGCACAGTTTGATGTGCTACTTCGCGGCACACCAATCGATATGGTAAAAATTCAAGTAGAGCATGTGGAGGAACTGAACAACCAAAAACCCTAATATAGGAGAAATGCTCTTCAATGTAGCAGTCTGCTATCTTGCCCATATTAGCCACTATTTTGTCAGAAATCCTGGGAGGTGGGAAACCATATATAGCGGTATGCATCGGCACCACCACCCAGTTGCAGATTTTGTATAAGAAATCTTTTTTTTTATCTTCCCAAAGTTTCAAATGATAAACATGTATGGGCTCAGCACTAGTTGGAGTCCAGTTCCAGCCCATCAGAGGAAAAGGTGTCATAAAACAGACGACGTCCATGATATAAGCTGACATGAAAAATGGGGTAGGTTGTCCCTTGGATTTCAGTGATTGATATTCTATAATATCCCTAACCAAATTGTCTGACAACATCTTGGCCCAATCAAAAGAATACCCATATTCTACTGTCTGCATAATAGGCACCCACGGTAACAAGAAATGGGTTTTGTTTTCCATTTCGTAGATTCTACACATCATCATTGCTACATACATCATGTGAGGCTCTAGTGAGGAAACTACGTATACGCCATGGGAATCGGCTTTGAACATCTCAAGGCGAGAGCACCAATCCTTAATTAAGTGGGCAAGTTTCTTCCATATTGGGCACATTCCTTCTTGTCAAAGTCCATTAGGAATTCGACATTGTAAATGAAATTGGGTGTTGGAGAAAATTTGTACATTACCCCAACTGCAACCTTTTGTGAATTGAAGATGGTCCTGGTTGGGATATCGACGTTTTCTAGCGCCCAGCCAATCATATCATTGTAAGGCAGGAGACTAGGCCTCATTGCTATCTTATGTAGCTCTGAGTGGGCAACATATTTGTATTTGGTAGCCAGGGTCTCTGTCTCCTCGTCACCTTAATTATCTGGGAAGTTGACCAATTCATGTTGTAGAATATTGAATACCTGCATCGAGGATTTAATGGTTTCTATGCTTCTAGGCGAAGTGTCGGAAAAGACATTTGTTTTCTGGATTGAAATTTCACCAGTCTCTTTAACCATTTTTTGTGGAGCCATGATAGTAGTAAACCCAAGACTGTGTTACATGTCACAGAAAATGCACAAACATATTATCTCGCCAAGCTTGTTGTTCTGCGAAAACGCAAATAGAGTTCAAAATTCAATATATTTTTCACCTTAAGAGTGTCAATTTATGCATACCTTCACTAACATTGTATTTACTTTCCTTAATGGAAAAGATTTATCCGGTGTTCCGAGATATTATTCAAAATGATTGTCGTATATCGATTATTAATTTCGTTAACGTATGGTGGTTCATGATCGGGAAAAGCATAGATGAAATTTGAATTTATCCGCATTATGATTCAGCAAAAGATTAATCACGAGATAATCATCCTTAATGTATCAGTTAGTTTCACTTATCATTAAGTAAATTTCAGAATTTTGGATCTTAGTATATCCTATAACAATTCAAGATGTGATTTCCAAAACGTGAAATCACGATGTGATTAATTAATTTTAATCATTTTTTAATCCTTAATTAGCCCGACTTAACACTTAATATATTTCAGGAGTTTGGGCTTAGGGATATTGAAATTCGTTCGAGGTAGGATCCTTGAAATGTGAAATCATGATGAGATTAATTAATCGTTAACCGTTTTATAATCCTTAATTATCTCGGTTTAACGCTTAAGATATTTCGGGATTTCGCGTATCAGGACTTTGAAGGTGAGGCATGATAACACATATGAAGCACAAAACTCTGAAATATGAAATTGCGAAGTACTCTTTAGTGATTTGATTTTATTTTTAATGAGTAGGTGGATCCATAGTTTTTAAGGTACTAGGATCGTTTGATTAGATGGAAGAGCTCATCGAAAGTGAGAATCAAGAACGCATTGTTTTTATTTTAAAGGGAATGAAATCCATTTAAAGTCCAAAGTTTAGAAGTATATATATGTTCCAACATAGGCTCCATCTAGGGATCATGTATCCCTGTGAAACGTCGAAAAACAGTATTGGTTAAATGGAGCCTTTATTGGGTAAATGGAGTCATTATTGAAGTTTTGTGAAACACCTTTGAGAAAACAAATAGAAAGATATTATACTTCGGCCTTATCTCGGAAAAATTTTGAAAACTTGATTGTTCACCAAACTCAAGTTTAGGTTGTCTATCACTTGCTTTTTTGTGAAACTGATTTCGGGTCTATTTAAGATAATCAAGATAAATTTAATCAATCTATCAGACTCTAGTCGATTTTTTTCGCATCAAGGTAAAGTAAAATTTAGCAATTTTAATTAGGGGATCCCTTGTTAGCTTAGAGTGTAATATTTGTCGAAAAGAGAACTATCTACTAGAGAACATTATATACATGTATAACAGCCTTGCAGATATCATAGACATTGCTTCATTTCCAGCGAGCATGTTCAGTACCCCGGTGAAGTTATCTACATTTCCCATTGAATTTCCTTTCACCACTTCAATTTGGACTTTGTTGAGAAAAGGGCAATCATTTAAATGAATTTCTTTTCATCATATCTTTTGG
>JASDQU010374696.1:77992-92525 GCA_032191745.1 Picea mariana
TCTTATTTTCTTTTTATAAATTTTATTTCATTTTTTATTTTATTTTTTGCTTTTAATTTTACTTAGAGAAAAATTTTAGGATTAAGATGTAATTTCACATTTATCTGGTTGTATATTAGGTGACAAAATCTAAAAAAATGAGACGTCTTTCATACTCAGTGATATTCCCTTGAAAATTTAACTTGAGTCAGTAGGGTAGAAGCTCATACCTCAGATTTTGTTTATATTTTCAACCAAGTAAACAATTTATTTTTCACCTGTTTCGAGAGAAATCCCATGTTCTGAAAAGTGAGTGTTGATTTCTGATACATCATATCTCTCGACTATCAACAAGTATCCTACCTGAAAATAAACGTGAGAAATGTCAGGAAATTCTGCAGACCAGAACTCTATGCATTACCTATTTTTATATTTTTTTTAAATGAAATCAACAAACCTGGTTTTATTTACAGTGAAAGAAAAAACTCACTGAAGAAACAAAGAATTGCAAACAAAACATGAAAATCAAACTGGTATGTACAATTAGAGTTTGGAATTTGATTACTGCATGAAGTATTTCAGGAAGCACCCATTGATAGGGGCATTAAGGATTTTCCAGTCAAGGTTTTCTAATAGAAATGAATTATCCCCTCTAAATCAACGATCTTGAAAGGTCTGAACCAGATGCAATCAAACTTGTCGTGCTTTCCAGTGTCTTCCTTTCTAGAATCCCATTTCAACACTAGGTCACCAAAGAGGAACTCTCTATCTTTAGATTTTTTATCGATCAGGGATTTCATGCTGTCATGATATTTCTAAAGTTTCTCGTCCACTTCAGCCTATTTTGTTGTACTTCAATCAATTGGTTCATCCTTGTGGTAACATTGTTAGGTTCCTCCTTCAAGTCTTGCCAAATTTTCATCACATGCAGAGTGAGATTTATAGGGAGGACTACATCGGTATCGTACACCATTTGGAAAGGAGACATTCTGATTTATTTTTTAGTGCCTATCCAATTTTCCCACAAAGCGTATTTCAAATGAACGTGCCAGGCTTTCTTGTTTTTAGTCAACACCTTTTTAATTATAGTGATCAATCTCTTATTTGATGATTGAGCTAATTTGTTTCCCTAAGGATAGTAGGTTTTTCAATGTCCTAGTACAATATTGTACTTCTGACAAAAACTGACCATCATCATGCATTTGAAAGATTGGGCATTATTAGTAACTATCTTTCGAGGACAACCAAATCTAGATAAAATGTTTTCTTCTAAGAAATTGATCACCACTGAGTCTGTAGCATTTCACGTCAGAATGGATTCTACCCATTTAATGAAATAGTCCATGGCGGTTAATATCCATTTATGTTATGAAATTGAATGTGGATGGATTTCTCCGATGAAATCAAGACCCCGTTGTTGAAACGAAGCTTCTGTTTTGACCAGAATCAAGGGTAATGTGGGAATCTTTTGTTTTCCTGAGAATAGTTGACAGGGGTTATAGGCTCTGACTTTAGTATTCACGTCTGTAAATAACTTTAGCCAATAATATCCATCTCTTAGGATTTTATAGGTCATTTCCCTTCATGCATGGTGTCCTCCTCATAGCCCTTCATGAAACTTGTTTATAACATTCTCTGTTTTAGCTTCTATTAGACATCTTAGCAAAAAACCCAAGGGATCCTTCCAATACAATTGATTGTCAATAATACATTATTTTACCACGTGCAATTTTTGCATCCTCGCCTTGGAAGGATTCATATCACTAGGGCACTGAAGAGTCAAGAGATATGAAACTGTGTCACTATACCAAGCCGAGAAAGATAATTTTTCTTGAATCTGAGTTTCAGGGGTCTCCACATCAAACTCTTCTATATCTGGAAGTTCTTTTTAAGCTTTCATATGATTTATTCCGAGTGATCTGAAATTTGATTTGGCTAATAGCTTAGCCAGACCCTAACCCTTGATGATTTTGGTCAGTTTTACCTCAAGGTCAAATTCCTGAATTGTGGCTAACCATCGACCTCTTTTCCCATCACTTTCAGGCTGAACTAATATGTCCTTGACCGTGCTAGTAGGCACGTAGGAAATCACCTTGGAATGAAGCACATAAGTTCTGAAAGATTTGAGGGATTTCACCATTGCATATGCCTGTTTTTCTAGTATATCATATCTCAACTCTATGTCTCTGAGACTTTAACTAAAAAATGCTATTGGCTACTCAAAACCTTCATCGTTCTTCTATAAGAGCACGGTCGCGATAGTATGTTCGGAGGCAAATGAAAAAATCAATAAATCTTTCGTATAATCTGTGTTGGCTAGCACCATTACTTCTCCTATCGTTTTCTTGATGCTTTTGAAATATTCTTTGTCCTCGGTCATCCATTTGACCTTGTTTTCCTTTTTTAGCATATATGTAATCAATTTAACAATTTCAGCAAAATTTGGAATGAATCTTCTTAAAAAAGTTATTTTTCCTAAAAAAGACTGAATTTCCTTTTTGTTTCTAGGAATATTTATTGTATCTATGGATTCAACCCTTTTTGGATCAATTTTGATTCCTTCCTTAGATACTATATGACCCAAGAGTTTACCTTCCTGCATTATAAAATGAGATTTCTTTGGATTTAGGGACAAACCAAATTTCTGGCATTTCTCGAACGTTTGTTTGAGGTGTACCAAGTGCTCCGCATCAGAGTTAGAAAAAACAGTTAAATCATCAAGATAGATAATAAAAAACTTATCTATTTCACCGACAAAGGCTATGTCCATTGCTCATTCAAAAGTGGCCCCTGCGTTCATCAGACCAAATGGCATTTTGTCATACATGAAAGTACCCCATGGAGTGGTAAACGCGGTTTTCTCTTTGTCTTCTTCGTGGAGAACAATTTCATTTTAACCTGAGAAGCCATCAATCATAGACATTCGGTTAGCCCCAACCACTTTTTCCGGAACATGATCCATTTTAGGGAGAGGATAATTATCTTTAAGAGATGATCTGTTTAGGTTCCTAAAATCCACACAGAGTCTGATTTCATCGTTCTTTTTTCTAACTAGAACTAAATTAGCTACCCACTCGGAATATCTCAATGGAACAATAACTTTTTTCACCTATGAGATTTTTTACCTCTCTTTCTATTACAGATAGCAGTATCGGGTTTATATGTCTGATATTTTTCATGAAAGGTTTGATGTCTGGTTTCAAATGGATTTTATGCTCGATAACAGGTGCATCATAATTTTTCAGTTCATCGTAAGACCAAGAGAAGACATCTTTGTATTGTTTGGGTAATTCATCATATTTAATTTTCATTTCGGGTGGAAGGTATTTGGAAATTTTGACTAGTTTCAGGTTTTCCTTGGTGCCTATGTCGCAATCTTCAACCTCTTCGGGCTAAGGCTACAAGGTATACCTTAGAGGTATATCATCCTTATCAAATAATCTCTCTAACGGAATTAGACCCTTAGGAATTTGATTGTTTTTTAACACCAACATGCGCTGGTTAGCGATCTTATCTTGGAACTTCTAAGGATATTCATCTTCTTGCATGATCCAAGTAGGGTCACTTTGATTTTCCTAGTTGATGTGTGTTTCGGAAAATTCATCCACCATTTCTAGAAATTGATTGATCTATTCATCATCTTCAAAAACCTACTAGTTTTTTACATTATTTGGTATTGAAGGCTTGTGCCTCGTTTATATGTGGTATTTTATCTTCAAGACTGTAGGCGGCATAAAAGTAGCAGCCGCTTTTGCAAGGGAGTCAGCTTGTTGATTTTCTGCCCTGGGAATATGATGAATATTGAACGATGAGAAAACGTTTTCGATCAAATCCTAGGCACAGTTCCTATACTACCTTAGCCTTGGATGCTTGGCTTGATATTGTTGCCTTATTTGTTTTACAATTAATTCTGCATCGCAGTAAGCTATTAGATTTTCAATTTTCAGCTTCTGGGCAGCCTCCAATCCCAATATCAAAGCTTCATACTCCCATACATTATTGGTATAGTCAATGTCCCATTGTAACCTGTATGAGAAAGGAATTATGAATTCATCTCCAGGTTCCACAAAAATCACTCCAGCTCCGGCTCCTTCCCAAGATGAAGCACCGTCAAAAAACATTTTCCAAACCCCTATGCTATTTACAATTTTGTTTGTTTTTTCAATTTTTTTGTTTTCATTTTCGGAATCATTTTCTTATGTACTATTTTCTTCTGTGCATTCATCAAAACCATCATCAATGGATAATATACAGTTTCCTAAATCTTGATCTGCGACATAAAATGGATAATTATTTGGGTTTTGTGGGTCACTTACGGTATATGCCAGTCTTGTCTATCTGTATAGATGGGTGAACTGTCCACCGAAGATCAATATTGTAGCATATGTCATGTCTAATTGAAGCGATCCTCCAAGTTTGGCACCCCAAGACCTGGATAACAACATGCCATATTTCACAGGAACATCAGCAACAACTACATCCATGAGAATACTCTTCACAGGGATATGTGCAAGATTAACCACCAAATATTTTATCATACCAAGACATTTAACCTTTATTGAATCAAAAGAATACAGATCTCGGTATGGTCTGGTAACCTCGAGGCCCAATTTTTCCATAATAACTTTGGGCATTAAGTTATGGGAGGCTCCAGAATCTAACATACAGTTATGGAGTAGGTGATCATGCATAGTCAGAGTAATATAAAARGGAGCAACAGGATCTTTAGCATTTTCAATATGCGGACCAAACATTATAGTAGGTCTGTCATCTTCTAAATTAATAGTATCTGCATGACTTTTAGTATCTGAGAAATTTAACATTTTGGCAATTTGTTTTCTATACATCAGATTTTTTTCTAATTCAACCAGGGGCACAAGAATTTTGATTTTACTAATTTCATTTTCCATATTGAAACTTCCAATTGTCTTTTTGGCCTCTTTGGTGGGAATATTTGTTTCTCTTTTTTCTTGTCTATTGGTTTGTGTTTCTTTGGTTTCGGATGTCCTTGTTTTGGCAGCTTATGTTTCAGTTGTTTTTGTCTTGGCAACTTGTGTTTCAGTTGTTTTTGTCTTGGCAGCTAGTGTTTCAGCTGTCTTTTTCTTAGCATCTTGAGTTTCGGTGGATGTTTGAGCTACCTCATTTTTTTTTTATTTCTCGACAAGATCTTCCTTGGTGGAGCAGTTGTAGAATTTTTATCTCTAGGCCTTACATTATATTTTTGTTGAAGCTCAGCCATTATAGAGTCGGCAATTCCTTGATAATCAAATTCTCCCATATTATTTATATTTACCTTGTTTCCAAATAGTGTTTCTTTATCTAAAGACCTTTCGTAATCTTGTATGGTTAGGTGAGTTTCTTGATCATTATCACTGAGATTGTCAATATCTTCATTTAACCCCTCAAAGTCTTGTACATCATCACTTTGCATAAAGTTTTTTGTTTTGAAAGGAGCTTTGATTTTCTAATCTTCATTTTTTACCGGTCTCTGCTGGACCGGGGGATTGGGATTCCTTTTGAAATATCTCCTAGAAAAAGGATCAGGTTTAGCCTGGTATAATTCCATTCTGGATATTTTTTTTGATAATTCTTTAATTATTTTAGCAATGTCATCCATTTTGTCCTCCATAGACTTCCCAGATCCGGAAGTTCCAACTTGTTCTCTAAAGCGTTTGGTTTCTTTGGTTCCCATTTCAACTTTCCCCTTTAGTTTACCTGATGCCATCATGTTTGATTCAATTTTCATGGTGTCGTCTTGCATTCTAGTGAGATCGACCAATCTCCTCTCCCTCGGAAGTAAGGCAAAGTGGGGCTCAAAATCCCCTGCGAAAGTCACCTTAGCTGCAGGTTGAGAGGGTTTGACCTCTGTTGGGATTTTATGATAGATTTTATTAAACCTCTAGGTGAATTCTAGGACTGACTCATAAGTCTTTTTCATCAGAGCTCCAAACTCCGTCAGATAATACAAGCGATATTTCTTCTCTCCCCACTGCCTTAAAAAGGTGTTTTCTAGTGCGTCATAAGATTCTACTGAACCTACCTGAATCCCTTGAAACTAGAGTCTTACCTGACCTTCAAAAGTTTCTACCAGAAGTCTTAAATAAACATCCTCATGCTCAAATCTGAGGATATTAGCAAATTGGTCGAAAAATTTTATGTGCTCAGTGCCAGTTAAATCTCCTTCTCCTATGAATTTCGGTAAGTTCTTCATATAATTTTCTAGTAAATCATGAAGAATAGGGGGAAGGACTAAAGGAGCGTATCTAGCCATCACTTTGGCAAAAATTCTAGGGGGGGGAGGTGGTGGTGCTTGACCACCTTCTCCTCTGGCACCACCTGCTCCTCCAACACCTCCTCCGGTGCCACCTCCTCCAACAGCGATCATTTGATGTCGTGGGGATGAACTTCGGGAGTTAAAAAGAGGGTTTTCGTAAACTGCTAGAGACCTTTCTACTGCCTCAAGATGAAGTGAAGGAGGTTATAGAAACTGACCGTTAGGAGATAGAAAATCTGAAAAGGGGGAAAAAGGGAAATGAGGATGATTTACAGGATATATAAATAGGAGAACCAACAGGAGTTGATTCAGGGTAAGAGATATAGTCCTCAGAGTCTTTGGGAGCTAAAACCTTTACTTTGGGGACCAGCAGAATATCAATAAAAGCGGGTATTGAAAGGGGTTTTTTACCTTTACTAGTCGAGGAGGAAGTCGAATCGATATTGTCTTTAATCTCGGGTAGAACCAGCTCAAGGTTTAAGGTTTCAGCTACAAAATTCTCAGTTGATGTATCTCCAAAGTGGCTTTCTGTTTAACCTTCTTGCGAGGTTGACTTTTCAAGAGGAAACTTAGCATTAGTTTGCACAGTTTTGGATTGGTAAACCTTACTTGTGGATGCAGTAGTCTGCTTGAGGTATCCCCTTGGTTTTAATATATTTTTAGGATCGGATATAGGCATAATTTGTTGATCGTTTGGGTTCTTCATGGTATTCTTTCTACCAAATGCCAGTTTATCTATAGTGGAGTAGCCAAGTGAAAGATAAAAATTAGCCTTATAAATGTATTTAATCTTTGTTCACTATCAAAGAGAGAAACTTACCACGTTGTTCTCCCAGGAAAAAATAAATTTGTTTCTCTGTCCCCGGCAATGGTGCCAAAAAGATTTTGTTCTTGAGATTACACTTAAGGCTAAAAGAGTAATGTGAAGGCATCAAGAATTTAAGGAATCTTTTAAAAGGTGTTGTTTATTCCGTTAATTATATGAGAATTAACCCTTAAATGAAATTAATAACTGAACAGGATAGAGGTCATTTTTCGTCGTCTGAGTCGAGTAATAAAATCAAGTGAAATGAGAGAAAATTACAAAAATTTTAAACAAAATGAGGCATCAATGAGAGATGAATCTTACCTTGTTCACAGTAGAAGAAAATATAGAATGCACCCTTGAAAGGATATAAGATATAGTGATCCAAGTAGCTTGCAGGTCTTGTATTTACTAATAGAAAATACAGAGGAAAAACTATTTGCTTATCAAATGACCGATAACATGTGATTACAGTAGATGTTGTACTAAATTGCAACCACTCACTTATCAAGGAGTAACATAAAGAAAACTAGAGATATGGAATACAAGAAGAGCACATAACTCAAATTGCACAAAATTTGGAATCCTTGTCTGCACTTGTATTAATACTCACAAAAGGATGAGTTTTATTAGTTACAATACAGCAAGAAGCAGCCTATGTTAAGTCTTTGAAACATGTATTTATACAAAAATATTCTCAACCCTAAGCGGTTGGAATTCTCCTTATTTCTAAAACAGAAAATATTACAATATATAAATTTGAAATGCTTCACTTGCATCTTCCTTGTCTCTTCGCCACACTGGCAGAGACGTTTTTCCTTCTTGTTCTCCAACTCAAAAAACAGTTGGTCTCTAATCATGACATGTGCATCATTTTTTCCCAGACATGTTGGCTTTCCCTTACTTGACGCACTGAACGCATCTGCCCATGAATTGCACCACCAACCTGGAGGGCTATGTGGTATCATTTTCCTCAAAGGTATAAAACTTCCTTTCTATATAAGGAAGCTTATATTCCACCCTCCTAGCTTATAGAGATAGAGACTATAGTCTTAAGCTAGGGTTGACTATCTATTTATTCATTAGAGTAAGCTCAACTTGTTTCAATTGTAAAATTTTGGCCCGGGCTTCTTCCACACTTTCTTTGAAATCAGTTTGATTTTTTTCCATATCAATCTGTCCCAAGGCCTCAGAGATATTATCTCTTCCCACGTACAGTGACTCTTTGTCAATATCATATAATAATTCTTCACAAGCTCTTTTCACCTCCCTGGCCAATCTTTTACATTCAATTATATTATCCTCCCAGGTCTTAAGTATTATATCTCCTTGGGTTTGTTCTGAGAGGGACAATCTGGTGACCCTAGAAAATTCCTCCTTTGCTGTTGATAGGACAACCTCCTGGAATGTAACTCTAGCTGCAGTGGCCTCCTTCTCTTTTATGAAAATATTATCTAAAGAGTGTTATTCCAATCGATAATAGTATTGAATGCCTTCTATTTTAGTCAAAAAGCTTCATTGGGCTGATCCCATCTTCTCGTGTACCTCAAAAGCTTGGGCCTGGAAGGCTGATATATCCACTACTTCTTTTTTGGTCAGGCTTATTTTCACCTGCAACTGTTTTACCAATTCCCTGCTTTCCTGTGAATTTCTCTGCATCTCATCAAGGTTGATCTTGAGATGTTGAATTTCCTGCCTATCATGGGCTCTAATCTGCTCAAATCCTTTAGTAATATCTCTCTTGACTACCTTCTCTACAGTTTTTATTTTTTCATGCAACTGGCTCACCATCAAATCCTTTTGCTTCAACTTTTCCTTCAGGTTGCCCACCGAAAACTGGTTTGCAATGGCAAAGGATCCTAATCAATCTGCCACATCTATAGAAAAATTTGTTTCTTCTTGGGCCTATCCATCATATATTACTCTATGATTCTTGACAGGCACACCCTCCCTATGATGTATTTCTCTTTTTACTACAACCTTTCTCTTCTTGCTAAAGAAGATGCTGGAAGAGGGCATCTCTTCTACCGAAATAGGCGTGAGATCCTCTATGAATACCACTTCGGTGCTAGGGTTCCCTCTACTGGACTGTGTCAGTGTGATATATTGAATAGGGTTGCCTATCTCGGTGGATTATTGTTTCCCAACTATGTCAATAGCTTACTTGCCTGGTGTGAATAGTGGTTGTTCTTCTCTGTTTTTTATCGAGGCTTCAACCTGAGATTTAGCTTGATCACTTGTTGGGTTTGTCAATGTGGTTTCCTCCACATGAATCGAAACCTTGGTTTTCTCTAGATTTTCTTGAGCATCCTATCCACTGGAACTCCCTATTTCGACACTCTGGGTCTCAATTCTCTGTGCAGCCAGAGGTGTCAGGGTTTCTCCCTGCAATACTTTGGGAAGGCCATTTCTTCGATGCCTCTAGAAGTTATATAACTTATCCAAATTATCTGGAGCTAGAGATTGAACTTGACTCAATACCTCTTGATCAAAAAAACCACAGTGTAGTCATTAAATTGTCGACATTTCGGATCCAGATCAGGATCCATCTTCAGGACAAAGAGCCTGGGTTTTAAGAGAAAGGGAAGAGCTGGTATTTATACCAGCTCTTCCCATCCAGTATTTATACCAGATCTTCCCTTTCTCTTAAAACCCGGGCTCTTTGTCCTGAAGATGGATCCTGATCTGGATCCGAAACGTCAACAATCTAATGACTACACTGTGGTTTTTTCGATCAAAACTGAAAATCCCACCCACAGCAATCTCACTCATCAATACCTCTTGATAGGACCTTGCTCCTCAGAATATTTCATCCTGAGGAGAATCTTCATGTTCATATCTTTTCAAATTGTAGAGTGCCATGTAATTACCTACGACCTTATGTTGATCATGCTTCTTGAATTCGATATTGACCAGCTTGATTTCTTCAAGGGTTGCAGCTTCTACTTTCAAATGGCAGAAATCCAGCAAAGAAAACATACCAATCTGCACAGAAAAGCATACCCTTTTCTATACTGCTTTCAGCTCCTTACTAACTCCCCCATGCACAGTTTGATGTGCTACGCTATGGCACACCAATCGATCTGGTAAAAATTCAGGCAGAGCATGTGGAGGAACTGAACAACCGAAAACCCTAATATAGGAGAAATGCTCTTCAATGTACTAGTCTACTATCTTTCCCAGATTAGCCACTATTTTGTCAAAAATCCTAGGAGGTGGGAAACCATATATAGTGGCATGCATCGGCACCACCACCCAGTTGCAGATTTCATAGAAGAAATATTTCTCTTTATCTTCCCAAAGTTTCGAATGATAAACATGTATGGGCTCGGCACTAGTTGGATTCTAGTTCCATCCCATCAGAGGAAAAGGTGTCATAAAATAGACGGCGTTCATGATGTAATCCGACATGAAAAATGGGGCAGGTTGTCCCTTGGCTTTCAGTGATTGATATTCTATTATCTCCCTAACCAAATTGTCTGACAACATCTTGTCCCAATCAAAAGAATACCCGCCTGCTACTATCTACATAATAGGCACCCACTGTAATGAGAAATGGGTTGTGTTTTCTCTTCTATAGATTCTACACATCATCATTTCTACATACATCATGTGAGGCTCTAGTGAGGAAACTGCATATACACCATGGGAGTCGGCTCTGAACTTCTCAGGGCAAGAGCACCAATCCTTAATTAATTTGGGCAGGTTTCTTCCATATTGGGCACATTCCTTCTTGTCAAAGTCCATTAGGAAATCGGCATTGTAAATGAAATTGGATGTTGGAGACAATTTGTACATTACCTACAAATGTTCTAGTCGGAAATACCTAACTGTGGTCTTTTGTGAATTGAATATGGTCCTAGTCGATATATCGATGTTTTCCAGTGCCCAACCAATCATATCATTGTAAGGCAGGAGACTAGGCCTCTTTGCTATCTTATGTAGCTCTGATTGGGCAACATTTTTGTATTTGGTAGCCAGGGTCTCCATCTCCTTGTCACCTGAATCGTCTAGGTAGTTGACCAATTCATGTTGTAGAATATTGAATACCTGCATCCAAGATTTAATGGTGTCTATGCTTCTGGGTGAAGTGTCGAAAAAGACATTTTTTTTCTGGCTCAAACTTTCACTAGTCCCTTGAACCATTTTTCGCAAAGCCATGATAGTAGTAAACCCAACATTGTGTTACCTGTCACAGAAAATGCACAAACTTATTATCTCACCAATCTTTTTGTTCTGCGGAAATGCAAATAGAGTTCAAACTTCAATATCTTTTTCACCTTAAGAGTATCAATTTATGCATACCTTCACTGACAATGTATTTACTTTCCTTAATGGAAAATATTTATGTGGTGTTCTGAGATCTTATTCGAAATGATTATCGTAGATCGATTATTAATGTCATTAACATCTAGTGGTTTATGATCGGGAAAATCATAGATCAAATTTGAATTTATCCGCATTATGATTCAGCGAAAGATAAATCACGAGATAATTGTCATTAATGTATTATTTCATTTCATTTATCGTTAAGTAAATTTCAGAATTTCAGATCTCGGGATATCCTATAACAGTTCAAGATGTGATTTCTGAAATGTGAAATCGCGATGTGATTAATTAATTTTAATCATTTTTTAATCCTTAATTAGCCCAGCTTAACACTTAATATATTTCGGGAGTTCGGGCTTTGGGATATTGAAAGTCGTTCCAGGCAGGATCCCCGAAATGCGAAATCGTGATGAGATTAATTAATCGTTAATCATTTTTTAATCCTTAATTAGCCCTATTTAATGCTTAAGATATTTTGGGATTTCACGTATCGGGACTTTGAAGGTGAGGCATGTTAACACATCGGAAGCGTGAAACTCCGAAATCCGAAATCGTGAAGTACTCTTTAGTGATTTGATTTTCTTTTTAACAAGTAGGCGGCTCCATAGTTTTTAAGGTATTAGGATCGTTTTATTAGATGGAAGAGATCATCAATGGTGAGGATCAAGTGCGCGTTGTTTTTATTTTAAAGGGAATGAAATCCATTTAAATTCCAAAATTTAGAAGTATATATATGTTCCAACACAAATTCTTTTGAATCAAACATAAAACTTTTAATGACAAAATGTTATCTTTATTATTAAATTAAATGAAGGGGTGCATTGGTTCATACAAAGAGACACAATGTTTCAAATTCATACCTATTGGAATATTATATAAACAGAAAGGTATAATGGAAGGAGTGTGTCTCTGTGGTCTAATTTAGAAGATCAAACATAGATATAGTCCAAGTAAGAACATGAAACATTCACATGAAGTGAGGGTGGAAGGGAGGAGCAAGGAAGTATTGGAGTCCTCTACAGGTTGAAGCATGAAACAAGGGAGTTGGTGCTTCTTCAAGTTGGTGCTTGAAAAACAAGGGAGCTGGTGATTCCTCAAGTTGGTGCTTGAAAAACAAGGGAGTTAGTGCTTTCTCAAGTTGGTGCTTGAAAAACAAGGGAGTTGGTGCTTCCTCAAGTTGGTGCTTGAAAAACAAAGGAGTTGGTGCGTCCTCAAGTTGGCACTTGAAAACAGGGAGTTGGTTATTCCTAGAGTTGGTTCTCTAAATAGGGGATCGGTGTCTTCTTGAGTTGGTGCTCAAAAGAAGAGATATTGGTATGTCCTACACATTGTAACTTGTACTTTTGTTATTGTTATATTTAATTTATGTTTTCAGTAGATTCTTGTTGATCAATTATTGTGATTAATAAGTTTCATAATTAATTATTGTTAAAATTATTAAAAAAGAAGCAATATTGATTCACTCCCCCCCCCCTCATTATTGGCCAATATTTCAACACCACGAACCTACCATTATGAAAAGAGACTTAAAATATGACTAAGTCATGGTGAAATTTGTAGGTGGCAGAGAAATGGAAGTGTAATTTATGTGACGTGGAACTTTGATAAGGAGACTTATGAATCCACTATGAAATAAGAAAATTTTCATAAGTAAAGAAAAGAATTTAAGGATATAACTAGGTGATAAACATGTCAACACTAGTCTATGATTATAGGTTGAGGATTAATTATTTTACTTTATCACAAGTTACAATCAACTAAATATTATCACC
This sequence comes from Picea mariana, assembly GCA_032191745.1. NCBI lineage: Eukaryota > Viridiplantae > Streptophyta > Pinopsida > Pinales > Pinaceae > Picea > Picea mariana. The sequence goes on from JASDQU010374696.1 coordinate 91,152, forward strand.
TTTCATTATTGTTTGCATCTTAAATTTCCAATTCATATAATTTAACCCATCTAGTTTATTGCCCTGATTTAGATAGGAATGTTTCAAATTTGACATGGTTAATAAACAAGCAATCAAATGAAAGAACAACAACAACAAAATTTGCTAAAAGAACTACTTAAATTACCTCTTCTCCAGGAAATTTTTTCATATTTGAAGGGATCTTAGCTCATGGGATTCATGCTTGCAAACAAAGTTGTGGATCCTCAATTGGGAATGGTGGCTCTTGAAATCTCCTACTAGTTGCTTCTATCCCTCTAGAACATAGTGGTTCGAGCAAATAAAAACAACAAATGCTTCCTACATGCAACACATGGGCCTCTCTCAAACAACAACTTGATTCCTAAAGGTGGAAAAGAAATTGATAGAGAAACTTCAATCTATGTAAGATGCTGGGGAAAATTCTTCACATCATAAATGATTTTTCTCTTCATACATTAGCATCATTTCTATGCCTCTCACCTATGAAACACCATCTCTCTTCAATCTCAATGCCTCATGTTTTGATTCCTGGCTATTAAGACTTCCTTCTCTAGAGTATTTGGTATATTTCCTTCCGTTGAGCTCTGATACCAAATCAAAAATAAGAAGAGTGCTCGAGGAACAATTTTGAACACTAAAACCATAATATGATATAATGCACTAGTACACAACAACCATGTATTACATACATGAGTGGATTATGTCCATTGATCTTGATAGTAGATTAAGGCCTCACATTTAACCTTATATTCATCCACCTTGCAACCTTATCATTATCAACCTTATCATTATCCCTACAACTATAGCCATGTTGTAGATCATTTTGTTTCTAAATTATTTCTAACAAGTAAATGATACCCCCTGATGGGGTGCCACCTAGCCCTACAAATCATTTCGACACCTGCACATTGGCATACTCTCTAGGTGCTCGACCCCCTTTCCAAGATGGGGCATTTATGTAGGTTACTCCCTCGTGCTCTATCTCTCATGAACAACATTAAAGTTCAGGTCTTTTTTATGGCTAGGGGATGAATTCTAGTACAACCCTGGTGAATGCAATTAATGGTATTGAAATGGCTCCTTCAACAACATCAAACCTCTACGTCATTCATTCTTCATTGCACTAGTTGTATTTGGATCTATTTCTTTCTTCCAATGGTAAACTTAATTCCATTGCTACACTTCTCTTCTTACCTCTCTTCAGTCTCTTACTTTCTCTCTGTCTTCTTCAACACCTTTCTGGTTAGGTTCTCCCTCTCTCAATGTTGTTAGCACCTAAAATTGATGTGTCTCTATGAGGAGTTTCGGTAGAGAAATGAGTATATTATTAGAGGAATTTGTTGCATGAGGTTT
>JASDQU010374699.1:17014-40419 GCA_032191745.1 Picea mariana
ATTAGATAATTGGATTCGTCAGATTGAGGTGTATTGTAGAATACAAAAAATTCAAGATGATGAAACTAAGATTCAACTTGCTTCTTTAATATTGGATAGTGCAGCACTCATTTGATGGGAATCCAAGACTCAGGAGGACATGAAGAAACATGGTAAAATTTTAACCTCTTGGAATGATTTTATTGTTGCAATTAAAAGACAATTTTACCCATTGGCATATATGCAAAAAGCTACTATGGATTGGCAAAATTTTAGACAAGCTAAAGGAAAAAATGTGCAAAGATTTACTTAAGAATTTAGGAGAAGAGATTTGGTTTTGGGAGTAGATTTGTCTTCTCAAGAAATTTTACTCAAATACATTGGAGCTTTACATAGTTATTTGAGACATACCATACTCATGTTTAATCCTTCAAATCTAGATGAAGTTTGTGTTCAAGCCACTCATTTGGAAGCAAGAGGAAGGAACGAAACTCATGAGGGTAACAAGAAGCCTTTCAGTCATGGAGACAAAGGAAAGAGGAAGTTCAAGGGAAATAGAAAAAAGAATGTTGTTAAGAAAGAGGGAGAAAAATTCACATGCAAACATTGTTCAAAAGATGGCCATGATGAAGACCATTGTTGGAAACTTCATCCTGAAAGAAGACCCAAAAAGTTTGGCAACAAAGGGAAGTCAAAGACTGTTGCAACCATACAACATGATTTAGGTTCTGATTCGGGTGATGAAACAAAGATCACAGCCATGGGTTATCAAGGTAATGGTTCTATTTCAAGTACTAGTTCTTCAAGTAACAATAATCTCAATGTAACTCGACAAGAAAAAGGGAGAATTGAACTTTTTCACATAAGGGTTGTTTCAAAGCATACCAAAATAGATACTCTTTTTGATACTGGATCTCAGGCAAACCTTATATCTGAAGACACTATTAATAAATTGAAATTGGAAACAATCCCACATCCTAAGCCATACCCTCTTGGTTGGATATGTGATAATGCTAAATTACAAGTGACAAGAAGGTGTAAACTTAGGTTTGCTATCACTGCAAATTTTGTTGATGAGGTAGAGCTTGATGTTATTCCTTTGGATATCTATGGTATTGTGTTGGGAAGCCCATATTTATACTATAGGAAAGCTATTTTTCATCGTCATGAAAATAAGTATCACTTGTTTAAGAATGGAGTTGAGTACATTGTTAGATCCCATACAAAGAAGATGAATTTATCACTTGTAAATGTGGGACAAATGAAAAGATTAGTCAATGCTAGCAAGAATATTGTTCTCTTAATGATTAAACCCAAAGATGATATTGAAAAAGAAGTTTTCCAAGGTTGTGATGCAAAGTGCAAATCTGATCTATATGAGATTGTTAATAAATATGATGAAATGTTTAAAGAACCAAAGGGATTACCTCCAAAAAGGGGTATCCAACATGAAATTCAATTGCAACAAGATTGTCCTCTTCCAAACATTGGTATGTACACGATGTCGGTCATGGAGAATGCCGAAATTAAAAAACAAATCCAAGAGTTGCTCGACAAAGGGGTTATTGTACCAAGCTCATCGCCATGTGGATCTCCAATTGTGTTAGTGCCAAAGAAAGATGGTACATGACGTATGTGTGTTGATTTCAGGGCTTTGAACAAAATTACGGTAAAGAATCGTTATTCTCTTCTTAGAATCGATGATTTGCTTGATCAATTGAAAGATGATAAATATTTTACTAATTTAGATTTGAGAAGCGGATATCATCAGATTAGGATTGCCGAAGGAGACACATGGAAGACAACTTTCAAAACAAAGCAAGGTTTGTTTGAGTGAATGGTAATGCCTTTTGGACTTTGCAATGCACCTGCTACTTTCATGAGAGTTATGAATGATGTCTTAAGGCCTTTTCTTGATGATTGTGTTATTGTCTAATTGGATGACATTTTGATCTTTAGCAAATCTCGTGAAGAGCATGTTAAACATGTGAAACAAGTTTTGGATGTTTTGAGAAAGGAAAAATTGTTTTTGAAGATGTCCAAATGTGAGTTTGGAAAGACTTCACTTATTTAATTGGGGCATATTGTTGGTGGAGGCGAATTAAAAATTGATCCGTCCAAGGTCAAAGTCATATTGGAATGGCCCAAGCCCAAAAATGTGACAGAGGTAAGAAGTTTTTTGGGAGCAGCCGAATATTGGAGAAAGTTTATTGCTAACTTTTCTTCCATTGCAGCTCCATTACATGTAGTGACAAGTGTCAAGCAAGTTTTTCAATGGAGAGGCAAGCAATAGAAGGATTTTGATACTTTGAAAGAGAAGATCAGTTCAGTGCCAGTTCTTGCACTTCCAAATTTAAGACAACCTTTTGAAATCCAAACAGATGCAAGCAATTATGCAATGGGAGCAGTATTTCTACAACATGGTAAGCCCATTTGTTTTCATTCTGAAACTTTTAATGGTGTCGTGATTAACTATCCTACTTATGATAAGGAGTTGTATGCATTGGTACAAAGTGTAAAAAAATGGAAACATTATTTGTTGGGGAAAGAAACCATTGTCCACACAGATCATCAACCACTGTAATGCTTACAATCACAAACAAAGCTACAACAAGATAGGCACTTCAGATCGATGGGTTTTCTACAACAGTTCCACTTGGTCATCAGGTATAATAAGGGAATTTATAACAAAGTTGTTGATATGCTTTCAAGGCCTATTATTAGTGCTTCAGTTATTCTTAAGCATAGTCCTATCATGCATGAGAGTTATGTTGAGCAATATGCTTTAGATACTGATTTTAAAGAAGTATATGAGACTTTGTGTCATTCTAATCATGTTGAGTAATTGAATTACCATGTGCATGTTAATATTTTGTATCATCTTGGCAAGCTATGTATTCCACAGGGTGAAAGAATCAACATAATAAGAGAATCCCATTCTTCTCTTATTGCTGGTCACTTTGGTGTAGGAAAGACAGTGGATAATTTGCAAAGGTACTGCTATTGACCTAAAATGAATGAAAGTGTTTCAAGATATGTTCGAGGATGTTCATTATGTGCCACAAGAAAACCTAGCAATCGAAAGTTGGGTTTGTATACTCCACTTCCGGTTCCTTCTCGTTCTTGGGAAAGTATTTCTATGGACTTTGTAGGAGGTCTACCTATGTCTAGATGAAATCATGATTATCTTTATGTTGTGGTTGATCGATTTAGAAAAATGTGTATTTTGATGCCTTGTAAGAAGTAGGTTACAGCTGAGAAAATGGCACAAATGTTCTTTCAAAATGTTTGGGTGCATTTTGGATTGCCTAAATCCATTATTTCTGATCGGGATTCTCGATTTGTTGGAATTTTTTGGTTGAGCTTATGGGCACTCATGGACACTAAACTGAAAAAGAGCACAATTTTTCATCCACAAACCAATGGTCAAACAGAAGTGGTAAATCGAACAATGGTGCATCTTCTTCGTGGTTATTGCAGCAAGCATCCTAAGCTTTGGGATGAGCATTTACACTACATTCAACATGCTTACAATCGAGCTAAGCACTCTTCAACTCAAACGTCACCATTTGAAGCATGTTTTGGCTATTTGCCCAAATCTCCTTTAGATTTTATCTTTGGGAAGGATATTGCTATTGATGGTCAATATGACATTGATAGGGAAGAAAAGTTCATTGAACAAATTCAGTCGATACATCAAATGGTGCAAGAGCAGTTGGAAAAGAGTCAAGCCAAGTACAAGATGAGACATGAAAAGCATTGTGCTGATCACAGTTTCTAAGTTGGTGATTAAGTTTGGCTTTACATTAGTAAGGAGAGGCTTAAAGGATAAGGTAAAAATTTGAAACCAATTCGCTATGGTCCTTTCAAGATTATTGACAAGATTGGTAACAATGCCTTCCGTTTAGATTTGCCTCCTTATATGCAAATGTATGCAGTTGTTAATGTTGAGAATTTGAAATTGTATGAGCCTCCTTTGATTGATGATCAAGGAGAGCATGTTTAGATTCCTTCTATAGATGATTTTTCCCCAGAATATCTTACAGAACTGCATGAAGACACGATCCTTGATAGGAGAATGCGGACTTCAAAACGAGGNGATTGAGGTTGTAAAGGTGAGGGAACTATACCCTCATCTTCAGATAGACTGAAAATAGTCTTTTGGAGGTCCAAAAGCTTTCCAATGGGGAGGTGTGATCCAGGGGATCAAATTTTGCTCAAAAATTCAAAGTGCTTAGAATCGCTTCAAATCGAATGGGAGCATAGACCTCATCGTTATGAACCCAACGCAACTCGTTTGGGTTCAACCGAATGTCGGGAGAGAGAGATATTGTGTTCTGTTCAAAATGACAAACAGGCAAAAAAAGGGATGCTGACTGTACAGTCCGTACAGAGGCAAACGTGGCAGGTCGTACGACACGTGGCAGACAATTGTGTGGATAGTTGGCATATGATGTGGCATGTTTGCAGCGAACGGGATGGCGACATGTGGCCCAATCAATGGCTGCCACATGTCACATATACATTGGTTTAAAATTATGTTGTTGGCCGGAGTTGACCCCGCGACCTCCGAGCAGGGGAAGAGACTTGGGAAGGGCCACCAACCGGCGTGCAACCGTTTGGTCCTTGTTATATATATGGCATTATATATATATAAGTTTGCATATGTGTATGGTTGGTATGGGGACTGGGCTGGGGCTTAGCCCCAGCCCCCGGTCATATATAACTTTAACCTATGACCATATGTTACACCGTGTTTGCACGCGCGCGGATTTAGATTTGAATTAGGTTCAAACGGTTTTATAACCAATGCCTGCCACTTGTCCCTTTTCTATTCTCCTTTTGGATGGAGCCCCATTTACATTTGCGCATGGTCACATGGGCCACATGACCTCGGCCTTGGCGGTTAGGGGCTAGGTGCGTCCATAACCGTCCTACAGTTCTCATTTTTTGTGTGGTTGTCTCTGGTGCTGAGTTTTAATGCTTAAAAGCACGTGGGGGCTAGTTTGAGCCAACAAGGGTGCAATTTGTCGATCCAGAGATAGCAAGTTTGAAGGGGAACTTCCAGGAAGCCTATCTTCTTCAATTTTTGGCCAAACAAGGTGTCGAAAAAGCCCAGCTAGGGGCACTTGGACATTCTGAAGCCATTGGAGCTGTCTATTTGGAATTTTGAGCATTATAAAGCACATTTTTGAGCACTTTGAGAAAATAATACAAATGATCCATTGGAAGTTGGACCAAGAGATGTAACCCAAGAGAGGGGTGAACTCCTTTATCATTTTTTGTGTTATGTGTTTTATTTTCACTGTTTATTGTTGTTTTTTATATGCATCTTTGATGAGTAATTTCTATAAAAGTTGTGTTGCAAATTGATCCATTTGCATTTTAACACATAAATTAAATCTTGCAAATAATTTCAAGAATACAAGTCTTCTTCATTTTTAGATTACTAAGGAATCGTCGGTGTAAAGTTGGATCATGAACACAGTAGACTCTATTTAACTGAGACACAACCAACTGAGCGTCTAAATAGACCCAGAGATGAGAGATACGAAATGACAGGGAATCATGAAGCAACTCAATAATTGCACTGTACTCGGCGACATTGTGTGTGGTGTTGCCTAAGCATATACCTCCGGAAGATAATAATTGGCCTCGAGGTGTAAAAATTACCCAAGCTGCGGAGGCAAGCCTCCGAGTGTGTCGGCTAGCACCATCTATGTACCTAATGAACACCTCTGATTCACTTGACATCTGCCGCAATGACAAAATATAACATCAAAATGACACGTCCATAATACTAAAAGAAACCAAAAAGTAATAGTACAAAGACTCTACATATGTTACAAAAAGTTACCCAAGGTGACCTACCTATGAGTAATACTTCTTGAGGTAGAGCCCATTTCTAGGCTCCGCCAAAGCATTTCCCTCAAAGTCAACCAAATGATAAGCGCCCTTTTTTAGAACCTCTTATATGATGAAAGGTCTGAACCACATGGGTTTGAATTTTCCTGCCCCCAAGGGTCCTTATCTTGGTCGTAGACCAGGACAAGGTCGCCTTCAGAGAAAATCCGAGAATGAACGGACCGATCATACTGACACTTGAATTTTTGTTTTTGAGCCTCGTTGGCCAGGACCACATCACGACACTTCTCATTGAGCCGCTCAAGGTATAATAACCGTTCTTCAAGTGGAGAAGTGTCTAGAAATAATTGTACTGCCAATTTTAGGGACGAGATCTGACATTCTATAGGCAAGACTGCTTCTAGCCTGTAAATGAGTTGAAAAGGTGAGAAACTGGTTGCATTCTTAACAGATGTTCGGTAAGCCCATAATGTCGAGTATAACATCAAATGCCAATTTGACTCGGCTGAGTTGATCATTCGATGTAGGATGGTCTTAAGAGATTTATTTATAGCTTCCACTTGACCATTTGCTTAGGGGTAGTAGGGTGAAGAATGTTCTTTCTACAACCCAAGATTTGATGTTAATTCAATCATCATCTGGTTTTGAAAGTGACTACCATGGTCAGTGACAATCTCTCTCGGGACGTTGAACCTTGCTATTATCTGGTTGAATAAAAAGAGAGTTGCAGTCTCTCCATCATCTTTAAATGTTGGCATAGCTTCAACCCACTTCGTGAAGTAGTCTATGGCTACAATGATATAACGGTGCCCCCTTACTGAAGGAGGGTTGCATGTAGTGTAATCAATCCCCCACTTGGTGAAGGGACCAACTATGATGATAGGAAACATGGGAGAAGAATGTGCCCTCATCTTTTGAGAGAAGATCTGACACGGGTGGCACTTCTTAACCGGTTCGATACAATATTTGATTAGTGTCAGCTAGAAGTAACCTACTTATAAAATCTTTTGGGATGTTTCCAACCCATAAAAATGACCGCCACATGCTCCCGTATGGTAATCGTTAAGAATGATAATTTCTTCTTCGTGAGTGAGGCATCGGTGCAGGATTTAGTCTACACCTCTTCGATACAACGTATCGTCGAGTATGAGATAATTCTTGGCCTAATGGCGTATACGGCGACGCTCATCATGAGAAGAAGAGGTGGGGCACTTCAAAGTCTGGAGATAAACCAGTATATCTCTGTACCAGGGATCCGAAGATGTGATCAAAAACATATCTTCTATGATGGGCAACTCTTCAGGCACAACATCACCTGACTCAACCGAAAGTTCCGAAATAAGTTCTGCAAAAACCAGTGACTTTTTGGATTTCGCCAAAATGAAATCTAAGTTGAATTCCGGAGGACAACTATCCATCTACTGATCTTTCTACCTATTACCTGTCATTTCAACACGTATTGAAACAGATTCACAACGACAATGACAGTGGTCTTGCGAAACAGAAAATAATGACGGAACCGTTGAACAACATGGAATGTTGCCAACGCAATTTTTTCGATATGAGAATAATTGAGTTCCAGTCCGACTAGGCCTTGGCTCAGGTAATAGATCACATATTCTGAGAGAAAATCATCTTCCTGAACTAATACCATGCCAATGTTTGACTCTGTTGCATCCATGTATAATAAGAAATTTTTTTTATAGTTGGGTGGCCAAAGCAGAGGGGCAGTTGTGAGGGCATGTTTCAATTCTTCGAAGGAGCATTGAGCGGCATAGTCCCAATGAAAAGGAATGTCTTTCTTCAGTAAGCGCATAAATCCCTTTGTGATCTCGGCATAGTTGGCAATGAAACACCTTAAAAAATTCGCCTTGCCTTGTAGACTCTGAAGTTGAAGGATTGTGCGTGGGGGAGGCAACTGAACTATTGCCTCAACCTTGAGAGGATCGATCATGATCCCTATTGTTGACACTATGAAACCTAACAAACATCCTAAGGTTACGCAAGAGTTGCACTTGTTTGGATTCAAGCGAATCCAAAAGTGGCGACATTGCTCAAAGATAAGTGGGAGGTGTGTGGGATGATTCGTTCTCTTGCGAGATAGAGATGTTAAATCATTTAAATAGGCCTCGAATATATGATTGAGATCATGGAAAGAAAAATACATGGCCCACTGGAAGGTAGCTCCAGCATTTTTGAGACCAAAAGGCATCTTACGATAGGCAAATGTACCCCATGGAAAAATTAATTTCGTTTTGTGTTGGTCTTTAGGTTTGATTTGTATCTGATTATATCTCGAAAAACCATCCATAAAAAAAAAGGCCTCACAACCTGCACATTCATCGATTATCTAGTCAATGAATGGTGTTGGAAACTTATCTTTTGGACAAGCCTTGTTTAAATCACGGAAGTCTGTACATACGTGAATCATGCCTTGTTTCTTATTGACCGACACCATATTTGACACCCATTGGGTCAGATGGATAGGGTAGATAAAACCAACTTTGAGCAATTTCTCGACTTCAACCTTAATGGTTGCTTCTTTCCTGGGATTAACTGGATGAAGCTTTTTCCGAATTGGCTTGGCATCAGGATAAGTCATGATTTCATGTTCGACTATTCTTGGATCAATGCCTGGCATTTCCTCGTAAGACCAGGAAAAACATCACAGAATTCTTTAAAAGTATCTGTGTAGACTTGAATCTCTTCAGGGGAATAGTCAGCTCTGATGAAAACATTCTCCACGACGCCAGGGGTTCTGGAGATATTAATCGGTATAGTTTCAACGATAGTTTCCATATTATCCTTGGCATAAACCTCATGTGTAGCTAAGGGATTAATATGACAAGACCTATCTTTGGTCATAATTAAGGTGAATTCTCCTGCCTCGATTCTTCTTAAATCTGGGAGGAAGTATGATCGGTGATGGAGATTGTCCCAGGGTTTGGTCGGACTAGTCATTGCTTCAATTATTGCTTTGTCGGAGGGAAATACTAAGTCTAACGCATCGGTATCAGCAAGAGAACCTTGAGCCCAAATAGGCTTTGGAATCGGATCTAACCCTTGTGTAGGAGTTGGATCAGTGTCGGTTGAAGCTTGTTGGACTAAAGAGTATGCTACTTTAGCTGCGGACAAGGGCATGGACATGCCAGGGTGTCCTATCCCTTCCATTGTGGCTGATGGGGAAGGAAGTATCCACGGATCGTTCAAGTAATTCATACAAAACGACGAAACTTGGAAAATCTCAACCTTATGGTGGTTGGATATGAACTTGACATCGCCTTGAGGGGGAGGGTAATCAAAGGTACCCATCAAATATTGGCACAAACCAACCCCTACGTTGACTACACCCGGTTGGGGATTATCAATCATCGGGACCACAGATGTCCCCAGCGAAGGGTCAGGTCTGGAGAAAGACAATTGATCAATGGTCACAATCCGGTACTCGTGTGGAAACAACAAGACCTGGAAAATTGTAGCAACCACTGCTTGCATGGCATAATTCCAACTCCTTCCTAACAAGATATTGTAGTTGAGGGATGCGTCGACTACTTCTACCTCAACGCACACAGTCTTCCCTCGTAACTGCACGGGGAAAGAGGGAATGATACCATGTGGTCGGAACGAACGACTGTCGAAAGCAGTGAGAAGAGTAGGTGAAAAAGACAAAACGGGATGGCCGATGGCCTTCCAACATGCCAACAACATAACGCATGTCGAGGTGCCCTCATCAACCACCATGCGTAAAATGTTCCAAGTAAAAGCTTTTGTGGGGTAAGACACTACTATTTGAAATGCTACGTGGTAAGGCAGACGAGGTTTTAAGTCGGTTGTATCCAGCATGATTGTACCCAGATTACAAGTCTCGATAGATCCTAAAGCGGCTAACAAAGCTTTCCTCTGGGAAGGGTAGCTTTGGAGGACCTCCAAAGTGGACATCGCACAAGGGGTTTGGGACAAATCCTCCACCACAGAATAGTTTTGGGCATCCCTTGAATTTGGGTTGTGAGAAGCTTTCTTGAATGCACCTTTTTGGATGTGTGTCATTGTTTCTCCCAAAGTCCTCTCGATCTGGAGAGGAAGAGATGGGATTTTGGCTTCTTTTCCCTTCTCAGAAGTTCTTGGTTTACTGTAGTCATGCGCTCTAGTCGATATAAAAGAATCACCCTTCACCCTATACACATTCACGGATGTAGGATTGTTCAAAGATGGAGAGGGTCCTTGACTACCCCCTTTCACACTTGTAGAGGCTTGGGTCAAGTTTTTCCCATGTTGAAACAGATTGGTTAACACGACAGGTTGTTGTTGTGTCACAAACTTTTGGGCCTCTGCAAGCCAAGGATATTGGTGGGTCGGGTGGTCTTCCACGCACAGGTTGCATGGATACCTCACCTTTCGTTTCTCAGTGTTTCCCTCTCCAACATTATTAGTGGGTTTCTTATTCCCCCTTACCCTTCTTTCATTGTTTTTCTTTCCATCAGGCTGTTGGGTGGACTTTGGATTCATCAATTGTACTGTGTGTACATCTGACGTTTGGGAAGGGGGAGTAGCCAAAACAGTAGTTTGGCTGGTCATTGTGTGTTGTATAGACAATTGTTGCAATTGCTTCGTCAATTTTTCAATGGTCTTTGTTTGTGCTGAACCAACAATACCATTGGCATGTGGTCCAACTCTCTGTATGGTTTTATCAAGTATTGAGTGTGGCGCATCTGGCAAGATCTCGTATAATAAACCAGAATGAGAGTATATTAGCTCAAGCTATTGATCTCTCATGATGGAATATTCTTCGGAAAACACTCCCGACGTCGTGACATATTTGGATAACTGTGGGACCAAACACTTAAGGAACCACTCGAGCATGAATGTTGGTGGGACTAGCACCTTAATTAAACTCTTCCGGTATCTCCATTCTTGGATGTGATCAGAGATATGGTCCTCTTTTGTCTGTTTGAAATTGGCCAGCAATTATATGCCAGCATCGTATCTCATAGGTAATCGGAAATGGTTTAGGAAATCCATTGCCAATTCACCGAAGGAAGAGTATCTTGAGTAGTCGAGCTCAATGTACCATTTTGCGGCACTCCCAATGAGAGTGCATTGAAACAATCGCAACTATACAGAGTCATCCTTCAACGAGTTAGATGAGAGCCAAAGATTGAAGGTGGTCACATGATCTCCTGGATCTTCGTTAGGCTTGGCCTTGAAATTTGGTATGTCCGAAGGAAACTTCGTCAGCATAGGGGGCCAACGTAGATCGTGAAAAATAGGGTCATTAAAAAACCTTGTCAAGTCTGACAAATGCAAGGTTGCCAGGAAAGGTAGTTTGGGTTGTTGGTGATAACCATGGAAAATGGAACCGGGAGTTTGACTAGCACCAGGTTGCCAGGAAAAGTTCGGCTACTAGCCTGGGTTCTGGTAAAAACCATGGCCATGACCAACGTACGGATTCTGCATGTGAGGAGACATCATCGACTGATTCCCAAAATAGGACGTAGATGGTTGGGTGTGCATTACATTCAGAGGACTTTGGGAAGGGTTGCCCCATGCCGATCCCATGGGCATAGGCATAGTACCTTGTCCAGGGTTCCATTGGTTATGAAAATAATTTCCCCAGATCAACATTCCTGACGAGGGAACTGACCCCTGCCAAGAATTCCAAGGTCCTGATGCGGAAGAAGTTCCTGGGTTTGCCCCCTGTGCAGGAATAGTACCTGCATAGGAATAGTTTGTCCGTAACTAGGGTTGCCCCCAGTCGGGAAAGCAGCTGAAGAGAAATCGTTGTTACCAAATGCACCGAACAAAGAAAACGGTGTCGAACTTACTGGAATATTATGAGAAGGTGGTCCTTGACTCCCTGCTCTGAATAAACTATGGTGTGTGGGTGGCCAGGTGGATTGTTGGTGGGTGCCACCGAGCGAAGGGGATGAAGGAGGTATATGACCTCCCTCATAAGGGAAAGCGTTAAAAGGAGATGAAGTTCCCCCCATGTGTCCTTGCAGAGGAGCGTTAGAGCTCTCTGCCCCCAGAACTAAAGTCTGTAAAGTGGATTAGGAAAGTAAAAGACTTGTACCTGAGCTAGGCATCCTGTATGAGAACGGAGCGCCTGTCGCACTCTGTGTGAAAGGGGCAGTGGCCGTCACCATAGACGGGATTGGACCACTACTCAAGGTAGAGGCAGTCAAAACCATGGTGTATCAGACCGATGACGGTGGGTTAGGAGGTGGAATATCCCCTGTGGTGACAACCGTAGTGGGAATTGAAGAATTCCCAGAAGAAGTGGCAGCATTTGTTTCCATTGCTGCATGCGACACTGTCTGGAACTTGTAAGGGTGAATCTGTACGATGATGGGTGCCAAAAGATCAGTGGTTGGAGTTTTGGATGGACCAAAAGATTTCGCTCCAAGTTCTAAAACGGTCATTTCCTTCAGAAGTTGGTCAGGTACAGTTTCCTGTGACCCGGTCGTTTCAAAATACCCTTGTTGGTCTAGCTTTCGCCTTAGTGGTGGCGGAGGTAGCTACAGTGTAACCGGGGATAATCCCAGAAGCCTTCATGACCAGAGGAGCTTGTGATCCTCCACTGTGTGAGAAGATCAAAAACACACTAGGGATTTCTATTTGTTCAAAAATAAACACACACTAAAAAGGTCCCTCTAAGATAAAACAAGCAAACACTAAACTAGTTTGAAGAACAGTTACAACAACCAACACTAGAGCAACTTACGGGTGCAAGTGAAACTCGAACATGGAAGCACCCTCCAGGTATACTCTGCAAAGCATGGCCTGATGTCTGTCCTAGGTACTGTGGTATATCCCCGCATTCACTTGTGTATGTCTCTAAAAAACAATAGGCAACTAGGTTTCCAGCGCGCGAACAGACACCAAGGGGGTACAGTCGAAAGTCGGGTAGACCAAAATGAGAAAGGTATCGAGCCCGAAACCTATCAAGGGTATTGAAGGCAAGTGCTCAGGAAGAAAACTAAGGACCTCGAATGGATTCGAGAGCCACGAAGCTCCGTGGCAAATGCAATCGACGAAATCCCAAGACAAGCCCTCTATATGTGTTCTCCACTACGATTGGTCCAGCGTTGGAGGGGTTATCTCTGCTACCTTTCTACATGCGACCTCATGCTTATCCCCTGTGTTAGAGGGGGCTCCCAGATAACTTTCATGATACTGGACTTTGATACTCCCTAACTCAGACTCCAATGTTTGATTTAATGGCCTTGAAGAGTTTCCTCTCCAGCCTAATTCAAGGCCCTAACCCTAAACTAGTTGGTTGACCCTACAAACATAAAAAGTCTAATGAATTTTAGATTTAGCATTAATTTTTATGGCTTGTATTAAGTCAAAGGTTATGAAAGTGAAACTAGTGATGTTTGAAAGACGAAAGAAAAATAAACTCAAAGCTGGAAACAAAATAACTTCTTCTTGACTCAAATCTTAAACAACTTTTCAAACTAAAAATTTTCTAAGATCTTTAAACAACAAACTCAAAGTAGGATTTCACTCGACTACGAGATACTTATGATCTAAGTAAACCATCAAGAGCTTAAATGTGATGCAGACCCCCTGCCCTCGGGCCGAGATCCACATAGGATCTTCACTAAAACCACACCAATGGTTAATCAAACCCTTCGTTTGATGCACAAAGGACTTCGGGTTTCGGGAGTTGGAGAGTCCCGATATATCCCCACAGCTCTTGACAAATGCCAAAACTTGAATTTTCAACGTGGGTTGACTGCTCCAACGCACACCACCTATTGCCACTAAATTCGTCTTTTCGGGACTTGAGCAAACGACCCAACAATCGTTCCTCTTGCCTTATGATTCCCCAAATTTTGAAATGTCGAAAAGCCTAAATGGGCTCAACGTCCCATAGAATGCACGATCAATGGCCTTTCGGGACTCTGCATATCGGGAATTCATGATTCTCGATCCCAACTCACTTGCCGCACCAATTCCCAAATTCCGAAATAGCGACCCTTTTTTGGGATTTCGTGTACCGGGGGTTTGAAACTCTCGGATCCAAAAATCACTTGTCTCCTCTACTTCCTGGACCCCTAAATGTCGAAACGCCAGGATTCCATTCCAAAGACACTTCACATTTCATGACTTCAGGGTTTTCAGTGCAAAGCGCCCCGTCTCCTCGTCATCAGGGATTCTGAAATGCCGAACCCCAAAATGTCGAAATGTCGATGTTTCTCACTAAAGGCACGTCACGTTTCACGATGTTGGGGGTTTCAATGCCAAAGGTCTCGATCCTTTGTCATTGAAATTTTCGGTATGCTGAACCCCGAAATACCGAAATTTCACCCTTAGCAATTATTTTCACGATTCGGGTTTTAGAGTGACCAAGGATTTTGTTCTGCACTTCGAACTTACGGATTCCAAATTTCTGAAATGATCTGATGTCTCAAACTGATCATGATCAACGGTTCACTTTGATTCTTGAAGTCAAGATGGCGAATTCGTCCAACTCCTAACCACCTTGCATCTCCTCTATATCCTATGGTCCTCGCGACTTCGTGAGTTCTCCATAGAGAATTCTGACCACCAGATGCACTCCTCAATGAATCTTTTCCAAACGACTTGGCGTTCTTCCTCCTAAACTTAAATTCTATGAGACGATTTTGACCTTTGTCTCCCTTTAAGCACTCCAAAGGTGTTATCCTTCCTGAGCTTTCACTTGTAAACTCAAGCTCCCGAAAAGGATCCCTACTCACACTCCTTGCAGAAAACCTTCAAATAACCCCTGGTTATTTGAGTCTTCGACCCTGTGCACTCTTTGCAACAGTGGTCCTTCAACCTTCCTTCTAGATTTATAAAAACTAAGGCTTCAATTGGCCTGTGCACACCTTGCACGTCTCTGTGCTTCACCTGCACTTCAGCTGGTATGAGAACAACGGTATCTCTCCTGAGCTTTCTGAGATAAAACTCAGGCCCTCATCAATGCACACCTTGCGGACATTCACTACCCTGCTTGCAGGAATTCTCAGGAAGAGAAACAATTGAAACTCATTCTTCTCCTCTCTCAGACTTCATACACTCAACATAAAATCATACACATAACACAACATTGAAACAATGCATACAGAGAAACAAAGAAACTGTAAACATACCATTTAGCAAATGTAAACAGTAAGCATCACAACACCATGAAAATTGAGTCAAAGCTTCATATATTAACTCAAGTGCTCCTGTACATGGGTTATTCCCTACATCTCCATGCTACATCTCTACAGCTTATGAATTCTGAATGCTCATCCAAAAGATTACAATGATACAAGGGTGAGGGTGTCTATATCCGTTTTCCCTCCTATGCTTCTAAACTCTCTAATCTAACATTCATACCTACCTACTTTACATTAACAGACTTAAATGCCTAATACTTCAGGTAGATGAGAGCAATATCTCCAGATCTATTCATATCTCCAATACATAAATGTAAGTACCCCTTTTCCTAACTATTACATTAATGCTTCAAATTTCAAAATTTAAAACGTTTTCATAAAAAACGTGCTCCTTTTTCCCATCTGCGCGTCCAGCTGTTCCTTTGGACAGGCACGTGCTTTGGCTTTTGGCTTTGTATGATGCTCCTTCATCATACTCCCTCGCTTGAAAATTTTCATGAACTCCTGTTCATGAGCTCTTACACGGTCTTTCTATGCCTATGAATTGCTGCTTCATCCTCCCAACTGGCATCTTTGACTGGATGTCCCTTCCATTTGATCAAGTATTCAAAATACTCTTTTCTCCTAGTCTTTTTGCTAACCCTTTTGTCAATTATGATTTCCATCTATGGCTCTACAACTACAGGTATTTTTTTTGTCCATTGAACCTCTTTCTGTTCCTCCTCTGCTCCTTCTTCTTTAGCTCTATAAGGGTACAAATCCACAACATTGAATATCAGTGAGATTTCGACCCCATCAGGTAATTCAATCTCATATGCATTTGCCCCAAATTTCCTTATGACCTTGCACGGTCCAATCTTTTTCATCTTCAACTTATTATGCATTCCCCTTGGGAACCTTTCCTTCCTCAGATGTGCAAGAATCAGATCACCAACTTCAAATTGAATTTCTCGCCTATGTTGATCTACTCTCCGCTTGTATTCTTGACTTGGACTCTGCAATCGCTCCTTAATTTGGCTGTGAAGCTCCTTCATTCCTTCTGCAAATTCCTCTGCACTAGCACTCCAGAATTCATTTTGTTCTGAATCATTCAATTCAGAAACTCCCCTTGGCTGCATTCCATATACAATCTAGAATGGATTATGCCCTGTTCTTTTATTGAGTGAATCATTGTAAGCAAATTCCGCCTGTGGCAGAATGTGATCCCATTGACTGTGGTGTTCGGTCACTAAGCTTCTTATTAAATCTCCCAAGCTCCTATTCACGACCTTTGTCTCTCCATCCGTCTGAGGATGATATGCGAAGCTAAAAGACAAACTTGTCCCCAACTTCTTCCATAAGGTCCTCCATAAATGCCCTATGAACTTAGTATCTCGATCAAACATGATACTCTTTGGCAAGCCGTGAAGTCTGACGACTTCCTTGAAAAACAGGTTCGCAATATGAGTTGCGTCACTGGTTTTCTGGCATGGTATGAAATGTGTCATTTTTTAAAATTTATCGACTACCACAAAGATCGAATCATATCCTCTCTGTTTCCTTGGCAGTCCCAATATGAAATACATGCTCACTACATCCCACGGCCTTTCAGGTATGGGAAATGGTTGGTATAACCTTGTGTTCTGCCTTTTTCCTTTCGTGTGCTAGCAAATTCTGCACCTGTCCACAAATTTCTTGACATCTCTTCTTATCCCTGGCCAATAATATGAGTTATTTAACTTTGAGAACATCTTTTCATGACCGAAATGTCCGGTCAATCCTCCACTGTGTTTTTCCTTCAGCAGATTCTCCCTCATGGAGCATTTCAGAATACATAGCTGATTTCCCCTGAACAATAATCCATCCTAGATCATGTATTCAATCCATTGGCTTCTATCTCTTAGAATTGGATTCTCAGATGCCTCATGTGCCTCCTTGAAATCTGGATCATCCCTGTACATTTCTTTAAGGTTATCAAAACCTAAAGTCTTGACTCTGAATTCTTGCATAAGAAAACATTTCCTGCTCAAAGCATCATCAACTTTGTTAGCAGTTCCAGAAATATGCTTAATCACAAAAGTAAATTCTGCATGAATTCAACCCATTTAGAATGTTTTTGGTTCAACTTCTCCTGTCGAGTCACAAATTGCAAAGCGTGATTATCGTTGTACAAAACAAAATCCTTGGGAACCAAATAGTGTCTCCATTTCTTCAATGCTTGTATGACGACATAGAACTCCTTGTCATATTTGGAGTACTTAACCTTCGCTTCATTCAGTTTTTCATTGAAGTATGCAATCGGCCGGTCGTCTTGGCTCAAGACCGCTCCAATTGCAAATCCACTCGCATCACACTTGGCCTGGAATGTCTTGCTGAAATATGGAAAAACCATAATTGGTTGCTCAGTGATCTTCTTCTTCAGCAAGTTGAAACTCTTCTCTTCTTACTCCATCCAGTGAAAACACTTATGTCTTTTCTTCACTGTATCCATCATTGATTCCCTAATTCCACTAAATTTTCGGATAAATTTATTGTAGAAGCTAGCCAAACCATGAAAGCTTCGAACTTCAAACATGCTCTTCGGCGATGGCCAATTCTTAATCACCTTTATCTTTTCCGGATCCATTTTTAATTCATTTGCAGAGATAACAAAACCCAAATAAATGAGTTATGTCCTCATAAATGATGATTTCTTCATATTAATCAACAATTTCTCTTGTTGTAATCTTATCATTACTGCAACTAAATACTTTAAGTGTTCTTCTTTTGTCTAGCTGAAAATTAATATATCATAAAGATATACAATGACGGATTTCCCTATGAAATCCTTCAGGACTTCGTTCATCAACCTCATGAAAGTATTGGGCGCATTCATTAAGACACATGGCATGACAAGCCATTCATACAGCCCCTCATTCGTCTTGAATGTTGTCTTCCATTCATCACCTTCTCTCATTCGAATTTGATGATATCCGCTTTTCAAATCAATCTTTGAAAAAAACTTTTCTCCACTCAAGCAATCCATCAAGTCGTCCATCCTTGGTAATGGAAATCTATATCTAATGGTAATCTTATTGATTTCCCTTGAGTCTGTACACATTCTCCAGCCTCCGTCTTTCTTTGGACTAAGCACTGTCAGAACAATGCATGGACTCATGCTTTCTTGAATCAATCCTTTGTCTATTAAGTTCTGGACCTGCCTCTTAACTTCTTCATTTTCCTGTGGTGTCAACCGATATGTTGCTTTGTTCGGAAAACTGGCTCCAGGTATAAGATCGATATGATGGCTTATACTCCTTATAGGTGGCAATGAACAAGGTAGTTCGTCCACTACTATATCAGCAAACTCTCCCAACAACTCCTGGATTTCTTCTTGTAAATCATCTATTCTCGTACTGGTCAAAAAACATTTGGGCTTCCTGACCACAGTAAATTGCGTGTCTTCCTTATTCTTAAACTCATTAAGAAGTTCCTTCCCACTCATGAGAAGTACAATGTTGCTCATTTCAGTTTTCACCTCTTTATCCTTAATTGGAAGCAACATGTGAGACCTACCATTTTTCTCCAGGGTGTATGTGTTATTTCTCCCATCATGAACTACATTTCTGTCATATTGCCATGGTCTACCCAGCAATAGATGACAAACATCCATGGGAATGACATCACATAATATTTCATCTTTATATTCTCCTATTTTAAATTCAACTAAACATTGTTTAGTGACATTTACCTGATGTCCTTTTTGTAGCCACAAAACTCTGTATGGGCTTGGATGTGCAACAGTCTCCAGCTCCAACTTTTATACCATATCTGTAGATATGACATTTTCTGTGCTACCGCTGTCCACTATGACCTTGCATACCCTGTCTTTAGTTTTGCAAGCAGTCTGAAACAGACTGTTTATTTGGGCTGGGTTCTCTACCTCCTTCTCTGGCTTCAAGAGAACTTTCCTCATCATCAAAGATCTTCTACCCTCAGCGTTGTCTACCTCAACATTCCATCCTTAAGCTTCAGCAATGTGAGTTTCACCACCATCTTTTCCTATATGGACACTCATAGGATTTATGTCTAATTTTTCCATAGACAAAGCATTTCACTTCACCTCTTCTACCTCTTCCTCTTCCTCTGGCTCGAGGAAAATTATTTCTATTAGCATATTGCCTTCCTTGTGAGCTTCCTCCTCTCTCAGGTTGAGTTTGAGGTTTCTTTCCCTCTTCTTTAGGTCTCTGAGTTCTGTCTTGGGCAATTGTTTTGCCTCTGGATTGTCTTCTACCTCAGCCTCTTTGACCTTGCTTATGGCTTAGCTTCTCTTCATCTTTTAGAGCTATGTGATAAGAATCTTCTACATTTCGAATGGTCATCATGCTCATCTCATCTTGAATGTCATATCGCAGACCATTCATGTACCTGGCAACATTTTCATCATCGCTTTCCCGATGACCTGCCTTGATGTTTATCCTGTAGAATTCTTCAGTGTATTCCTTTACTGACATCATCTTCTGTCTCAAATTCTACATCCTTCGAAACAAAGTGATTTGATAATCCTTGGGTATAAATTTGGCTTTCATCTTTGCAACCATTCTATCCCAGCTTTTGATTTTTTGCTTGCCCTTGCAGCATCTGTCAGCCTGTAGTTCATCCTACCACAGTGTTGCATGCCCTTTAAGTCTAGTAACAGCATGTTTGACTTTCTTGTCTTCCTCAACATCCTCATAGTCGAAGTATTTGTCTAGAGCTCTTATCTAGTCTAGAAGTTCTTCAACATCCAAGTTTCCTTCGTACACTGGAATGTCCATTTTTTCTCTGGCACCTATCCTAGCAACAGCCTTGAATAGGCGTTCGTCTGCAGAATCTTCGACTGCAACTTCTTCTCCTTCGTTTCCAGCTTCATTTTCACTTTCATCCTCACTAATATCCCCAACGTCGACTGTGCGCCTCTATCCTGTCTCCATAGCATCAAGTCTGGCACGTAACTCACGTATTTCTCTTTCCACTATTGGATCAGGCATTGGCCTATCTCTTCTTCTCGGCGGCATGGCTGAAAAATTTTCCTCTTTTCTCTCTGTTACAGAAAGCAAAGAATCTTTTTTGTGCTCTGATACCACACTGACACAGACCTCCTGCCCTAGGGCCGAGATCCGCACAGGATCTTCACTAAAACCACGCCAAGGGTTAATCAAACCCTTTGTTTGAGCCACAAAGGACTTTGGGTTTTAGGAGTTGGAGAGTCCTGATATATCCCCATAGCTCTTGACAAATGCCGAAATGTGAATTGTCAATGAGGGTTGACCGCTCCAACGCACACCACCTGTTGCCACTAAATTTGGCTTTCCGGGACTTGAGAAAACGACCCAACAATCGTTCCTCTTGCCTTATGATTCCCCAAATTTTGAAATGCTAGAATGTCGAAATGGGCTCAACATCCCATAGAATGCATGATTGATTGCCTTTCGGGACTCCGTGTACCGGGAGTTCACGATTCTCGATCCCAACTCACTTGCCGCACCAATTCCCGAATTCTAAAATAGCGACCCTTTTTCTGGATTTCATGTACCGAGGGTTTGAAACTCTCGGTTCCAAAAATCACTTATCTCCTCTACTTCCCGGACCCCAAAATGCCGAAATGTTGGGATTCCATTCCAAAGACACTTCTCATTTTGCGACTTCGGGGTTTTCAGTGCAAAGCGCCCTGTCTCCTTGTCATCAAGGGTTTCAAAATGCTGAAATGTCGATGTTTCTCACTAAAGGCACGTCACATTTCATGACTTCGTGGGTTTCAATGCCAAGGGTCTCGATCCTTTGTCATCAAAATTTTCGGTATGCCAAACCCTGAAATACCGAAATTTCACCCTTAGCAATCCTTTTCATGATTCGGGTTTTAGAGTGACCAAGGATTTTGGTCTGCACTCCGAACTTACGTATCCCGAATTTCTGAAATGATCTAACGGCTCAAACTAATCATGATCAACGGTTCACATTGATTCTTGATGTCAGGGTGGCAGATTTGTCCAACTCCTAACCACCTTGCAGCTCCTCTGGATCCTACGGTCCTCGCGACTTCGCGAGTTCTCCACAGAGAATTCTGACCACCAGATGCACTCCTCAATGACTCTTGTCCAAACGACTCGACGTTCTTCCTCCTGAACTTAACTTCTATGAGACGATTTTGGCATCAGTCTCCCTTTGAGCACTCCAAATGTCTTATCCTTCCTGATCTTTCACTTGTAAACTCAAGCTCCCCAAAAGGATCCCTGCTCGCACTCCTTGCGGAAAACCTTCAAATAACCCCTGGTTATTTGAGTCTTCGACCCTGCACACTCCTTACAATAGTGGTCCTTCAACCTTCCTTCTGGATTTATAAAATCCAAGGCTTCAATTGGCTTATGCACACCTTGTATAGCTCTGTGCTTCACCTGTACTTCAGTTGGTATGAGAACAATAGTATCTCTCCTGAGGTTTCTGAGATAAAACTCAAAACCTCGTCAATGCACACCTTGCGGACGTTCGTTGCACTCCTTGCAGGAATTCTCAGGAAGAGAAACAATTGAAACTCATTCTTCTCCTCTCTCAGACTTCATACACTCAACATAAAATCATACACATAACACAGCATTGAAACAATGCATACAGAGAAACAAAGCAACTATAAACATACCATTCAACAAATGTAAACAGTAAGCATCACAACACCATGAAAATTGAGTCAAAGCTTCATATATTAACTCAAGTGCTCCTGTACATGGGTTCTTCTCTACAGCTCTACAAATTATGAATTCTGAATGCTCATCCAAAAGATTACAATGATACAAGGGTGAGGGTGTCTATATCCGTTTTCCCTCCTATGCTTCTAAATTGTCTAATCTAACATTCATACCTACCTACTTTACAATAGACTTAAATGCCTAATACTTCCATCATATGAGAGCAATATCTCCAGATCTATTCATATCTCCAAGACATAAATGTAAGTACGCCTTTTCCTAGCTATTACATTAATTCTTCAAATTTCAAAATTTAAAACATTTTCATAAAAAACGTGTTCCTTTTTCCCATTTGCGCGTCCAGATGTTCCTTTGGCTAGGCACATGCTTTGTCTTTTGGCTTTGTATGATGCTCCTGCATCATTACGAAAGCAAAGACTTTTCCCTGGTTATTAATGCAAACCAACACTGTTTAACCAAACAAAGAAATAAAAGATTATTTTTTATTCGAATGCTCACAAAGTAAAAAAGGAAAAATATCAACAAGTAAAAACCAAGAAAACGTCTGGCCTAAGCGCAGATCACAAAGAGTCACTTTAAAAATAACACACAAGAAAATTAAAACTAGACTCACACTTGCCTAAAAACCCTATAAAAAGAAAATTTTGAGGAAAACTTCTTAATGAAAAAGAAATATATTGTTTTGATCAAACCTAAGTTATTGACCGCTATGACAGAGACCCAAAAACCTGAGAGGTATAACTCTTGTTAGAGGAAAGGATGACTACCTTACCTTAAACAAAAAATTTCTCCACAAGCACACTGCTGACAGTTCAACAACAAGCGTGTGCACGTGAGCTGTGTATAGTCAGGGAACGTGTACACACGTGCAGACCTTATACAGGCCATGTGTACTTCTAAAACTCTAAGATAAATGAAAGGCCAAGCAATCCAGCCCAGGCAAAGACTACTGGTACTAAGAACCAGGATCTCTTGAAGACTTAGACACTTACTTTAACAGAAAAAAGAAAACAATTCAAGGAAAATTTAATAGAACAAACTAATCTGAGGTGAAACCTAAGCTATAGACTGCAAACAACAAAGACTAGAAAGTGGTCTAGAAACCCCCTAAAAAGGATTATTTCTGACAGGGGAGAGGATGACTGCCTCTCTAAAAGAAATTTTATGGAATCATACACACAACTGACACTTCCTCTGTTATCATGTATGTTAGGCTCCAACCTACTGATGTAAATTAGAGTACAAATGATTGTCAATCCGGTTTTTGTAAGACTTAGAGGTACATCCAAAATATATGAATTTAGAGATAACTTTTATTCTTTCAATGGAAATAAACCAAAACCTATTCTAAGAGATGAATATGGAGGAGATGCTAAGCTTCTGTTTAGAAGTCTTTTTCATAGATCTCATGACAATAATCAGCAAAGGTTTCCTAAAGAGCATTTCATCAACAGTAAACATTCAAAGGCATATTCAAAAACTGGCCTAGAGGCTTGTCAATGCTAGAAAGAAAAAAATCTTATTCAAGAGATGCATTCATTTTTTCTTTCATTCATTAGCAATCATCACCAATTCATGTTAAATCAAAAGTACTGAAAGCGTAAATAACTCAAAAAGCATTCATGATCATCCTAATGCTTGAAAGAAAACTACACATTGAATTCTTATTCAAGAAATCATTCACAACATGAGTAAGGATTTGAAACATTAAGCATATTACTTAACTATG
>JASDQU010374699.1:44819-57578 GCA_032191745.1 Picea mariana
TATGAGGAATGTGAAGGAGACACATGATTATGTTTGTCCAACACTTCCATTTCATTCTATTGAGATATCTGTTGCAGAAAATCTCCCTTGTTGACAGGCTTATTGTAGAGCTTAAGCCTATGTCCATTGACTGTGAGTGAGCTTGCCTCATCATATTTTGTTTGTAGTTTGACTAAGCCATTGTCATATACCTCTACAATCTCATATGGACCAAGCCAATGAGTTGTAAATTTAGCTTTGAAATTTTTTAATTTTGAATCAAATAACAAAGCCCAGTCTCCCACTGTGAACTGTTTCTTCTTGATGTACTTATCATGCCAATGTGCCCTTTGTTGTTGTATTAGAATGTTGTGTTCAATTGTTGCTTGTCTCATCTCATCCAACTAATTTAATTGCACGATCCTCTCTTTTTGTTCTTTGGAAATATCTATTCCTAAATCAGCTGCTAGTTTAAAAGTATGAAGTTGAAATTCTATAGGTAACAAAACTTGCTTACCATAGACCAGCTGATAAGGAGTGAATCCAATACTCTTCTTCCAGGTGATTCTGTATGCCCATAATTCTTCATGAAGCTTATCTAACCAATCTTTTCTATGTGTTTGGACTATCTTGGTCATGATTGATTCCAAAGTTTTATTAGTAGATTCCACCTGTCCATTTGCTTGTGGATGATAGGGTGTAGATTTCTAATGCTTGATATGATATTTGTTTTCTATGTCTTTCACCATTTTAGAAGTAAATTGTGCTCCTTGATATGTTACAATCTCTCAGGGTACTCCAAATCTGACAAATATTTCTTCAAAGAGGAAGTTGACCACTGAATATTCTGTGGCTCTCACTAATGCTTTGGCTTCCACCCATTTTGTAACATAATCAATACATACTAAGATGTATTGCTTTCCTTTTGATGGTGGATTTATTGGACCAATGAAATCAAGAGCCCATTTTTCAAATGGCTCAATGTGAACTTGTGGTTTGAGGGGAATCTCATCGATTGGAAGTGGCTTTCCCATCCTTTGGAAGCTATCACAACTTCGAACATATTTCTTGGAATCTTTAAAGATGGATGGCCAATAATACCCCAAATTGAGTATTTTGTATGCTATCCTCTTATCTGCAAAATGACCACCACAAGGTTCATCATGGCAAGCTTTTAATATTTCTAAAATCTCATCTTGTCATACACATCTTTGTCATACACATCTTCTAATTATGATATCATATCCTGTATAAAAGAGATCTCCATCAATCCATGTGTATCTAGCACTTTGTTTAACTATCTTTTTCTTTTCTTTGGATGTAAAAGAAGGAGGTAACATCCCTGATGATAAATAGTTAGCTATATCAGCATACCATGGATTTATAACTGAAATGGAAAATAGGTGCTCATCAGGAAAATTATCTGAGATAGGAACAATCTCACCATAGGTTTTTAATCGAGATAGGAAATCAACCACTTGATTTTCCTTTCCAAGTCTATTCAAGACTGTGATGTTGAATTCCTGCATCAATAACAACCATCTTGTTATCCTGCCATTAGTAATAGGTTTGTTCATGAGATATCTTATGGAAGAATGATCTGTATGGATAAAGACTTCATAACCAGTGATGTAGTGATGAAATTTATTCACAACATGTACTACTGCCAACATTTCTTTCTCTATGACTGTGTAATTCAATTTTGCAGGGGTTAAATTTTTGCTAATGAAGTAAATAACATAAGTCATAAGATTTTCCTTTTGACCTAATGATGCCCCTATTGCAGTATCTAATGCATCAATAGAGATGTGAAATGGCAAAGCCCAATTAGGCCCTCTTAATATAGGTGTTGTTGATAGCTTGTCTTTGAGCTTCTGAAAGGCAGTTTGACAATTAGTATCCCAATGAAAATGTACATCTTTTGCAAGTAATTTGAATAATGGAAAATCTATTTTACTAAAATTTTCAATGAATATTCGGTAATAGCCTGCATATCCAAGGAAACTTCTCACATCCTTTTGGCTGATTGGTTCTAGTAGGTTCACAATGATTTGTATTTTTGCAGGATCTACTGTAATTCCCGATGATGAAATATGATGGCCCAATACTACTCCTTCAGTTAACATCATGAAACATTTTTCATTGCTAAGAGACAAATTTGTTTCTATGCATCTTATTAGGAATTTTTCCAAATTCTTCAAGGAATTATCAAAAGAATTACCATGCACAGAGAAATCATCCATGTATACCTATACACATTCATGTATTAAATCAGCAAAAATGGCCAGGACTTCTCTTTGAAAAGTAGTTGGAGCGTTACATAAACCAAAATGTAATACCTTATAAGCATATGTACCCCAAGGGCATGTAAAAGTAGTTTTGTCCTGACCCTCTAATACTATATTGATTTGGTTATAGCCACTAAATCCATCTAGGAAGGAAAAATATGTTTTCCCAGCTAGTGCATCTAAGACTTGATCTATGAATGGTAATGGAAAATGATCTCTAAGTGTTGCTTTGTTCAACTCTCTATAGTCTACACAGATTCTCCAATTTTCCATTTTTCTTAGGTACAACAACTAATGGAGAAACCCATTGACTGTCAGAGATAGGATAGATGAATCCTACCTTTAATATTTTTTGTAATTCTTCTTCGACTACCTCTTTCAATATTGGATTCATTCTTCATTGTGGTTGTCTGAGAGGTCTTATGTTATCATCTATGTAGATATGATGAGTGCATGTTTTAGGATGAATCCCCTGCATATCAGTATATTCCCAAGCTAATGCTTTATGATATTTCTTCAATAATGCAATCGATTGTTCTTCCTGAGATGGTTCAAATTTTGTGCCAATATTCAAATATTTCCTAGGACTAATTTCAATTATCTTGCTTTGAGTATTTTCCATGGAGATAACTAGAAAAATGTTATTAAATGTTGATTCTAAAGAATGAATTGTGCAATTTTCTTGAAAGGTCTGTCCTAAGATCTCATCTGCAGCAATGTATTGTGTGTCTCTTAATTCTTCCAAGATATCTGGTTCAGAAATGAAATAGTCTAACAAATCTTCATTATTTTCCTCTCTAAAATCAAAGGATTGATTAATACTTAAGATAGGTTGAATTAGTTCTTCCTGTTGTTTCTTTGTTTCATCAAGCCATGGTAATTGATCTATTACAGAAGGTTTTTGAGCAGGAGGATAAAGTGTGATCTGTTTCCTTTCAATTCCACATGATATAATCATATTCCTTGTTCTACAACCAATGAAAGCATTATTTGTGGCCAACCAAGGTCTTCCAAGAATCAATGGATGGCCTCCTAGATTAGATTTTGGTTGAAGAACTAGGAAATCTACTAGGTACTCCCAAGAATCCAAAGAAACTGTGATATCTTCAAGTATACCTTCAGGAACTACTTTGGATCTATCAGCTAATTCTAGGACCGTAGTGGTTGGTCGAAGATTTTGCAGATTCAAATATCTCATTGTCTCTAATGTCATTACATTGATAGCTGCTCCTAAGTCAATTAATGTTTTAGAGATTGAAAATTTGTTGATTTTTATTGTTACCATTGGAATTCCTGGATCAACATATTTTTCAATTGAAATAGTATTTGACATTAGGCCTACTAAATTTCCAATTACATGAATTGTTGGTGGATCATTCTTTCTTTTGTTAGTTTTCTTTGAACATAATTCCTTAATTGCTTTTGTATAGATTGGGATATCTTTGATAGCTTGAAATAAAGGATTTTTCACACAGACATTCTTTAATTCATCTAAGACATCAAACTCAGGAAGAGAGATTGATAATTTTTCTTTAACCAACCTTTCTGGAAAAGGAGGTGTTTGGGTATTTAATGTTTTACTCTTCTGGATTTGATTGTCTATTGGTAACTTCTCTATGCTAGGAATCTCCTCTTTTTCAATTTGTTCTTCTATAATCATAGGAGAATCCTTTTGTAAAACTTTCCTAGACCTTAAGTGGATATTTTGAAGGGGAAGGATCGAGTATGATGTTCCTTCATCAATGTTATACGTGGGTTTTTCCACTTTTTTATTAGGATTTGAGATTGTTTGGGATGGTAGTTGGGTTGGTCTAGGTGGAGGTTGGTTAGATGGTAGTTGGAGTTGTTGTGGCTGAGTTAGTTGTGGTGCAGGTAGCGATTGCTAAGAATATGAATTTTTTGGTTGATTCTGCTGGAATTGTTGATAAGGAAAAGGTTGGTATGACTGTTGGTATGGATGTTGGTATGGTTGTTGATATGGTTGTTGGTATGGTTGTTGATATGGCTGTTGATATGGATGATTTCCTTGAGCATATCCTCTCCATCCTTGAAAAGGTTGGTTTTGGTTCTGCTGAGGAGGCCAAGCTTGCCAAGGCATGGGTGCATTCCATGAATTTTGAATAGGGTTTTGAAAATTCTGAGGAAATTGTTGAGAGAATTAAGGAGCAGAATTTTGAGACATACCTGTGAAACGTGGCTGCCAAGGCTTTCTTGGTGCTAAGTAGTAAAGATATTCCATTCCTTGTCCCTCTTCTATGTGAGCAGCTTGCAATTCTTTCAACTTTGGACAATCATTAGTGGCATGGTTATCTTTACACAATCCACAAACCTAAATTTTTTCTAAAGGACAATCTCTCAATGCATGTTTTTTTCTACACTTAGGACAAAATATGGATAATGCTTGATCTTGTTCCTCTTGCTTCTTTTTATCTTTCAATGTGTCAATTTGTGAACCAAGTGTGTTCATGATATCAGTTTTAAAGTTCTCAAATAGATTCCCTAATTCTGATTTAGTAACACCATTTGAGATTGATTTAGTTTCCTTTGTCACAGTATCTCTTTGTCCTTGTCCTCTTTTAGCTTTTCCCCTTGAGTACTTCTTACATAATTCAACAATTTTTTTGAAAGGTAAGCAAGAAATATCCCCTTCCCCCATTAAATTAAGAGCATCCAAATTTTCATCTGAAATCCCCTTCAAAAAGATAGTACGGATGACATCCAAAGGAAGGTTAGATTGCTTAGAATTGTGCATATTATAGAGAAATTTTTCTAGATATTCCTCTAAGCTTTCATATTCACTTTGAGACATTTTAAAGATATCTTCTTTAGAGTCTTTGGACTTACAATAGGGCTGATATTTAGCAAGAAATTTCTTTTTCATGTCATCCTAGTATACTATGGTTGCTTCTCCTAACCCCATGAACCATTTTAATGCATATCCTTTCAAAGTTGCAGGAAATAAACGAAGTTTTTGAGCATCATTGGTATATCCATATGTTCGACAAACAATGTCAAATTCAAACATGAAAGCATCAGGGTCTTCAGTAGACAAACCAAAGAAATTTGGAAGAACAGAAGGAGGAATATTCTTCATTTTTATGTCATCTCCTAACAGGGTTGGTGTATCAACAATTGGAAATGCAAATGTAGTATGTTCTTCTTCCTCCTCTTCATCATTTCCTCCTCCTCGTGTTTCTTCTCGGTGTGATTCTCTGTCCTCTCGTTCTTTCCTTCCTATTTCTTCATTTCTTTTCCTTTCTAATTCCCTTTCCATTCTCTCCATTTCTTGTCTATCAACTCCTATCATTGCAAAGAAGTTTTTTGTTGTATAATCAGATATTTCTGTTGGAAAAAGAGGTTGTCCTATTTGTTCAAAAATAGGTTGTTTTTCTTTTTTCTTTCCTACAAAAGATATTTATGATTGTGTTTTTTTCTTCTTTACCTCATGAGCCAATAGAATTTGTCTTTCTATGAGAGTCAACCTTTGTCCTGAACATTGTTTTTCTTAAAATTCTTCCAAAGTGATTTTTCCAGCAGTTGGTGTAGAAGATTCGTATTTCTCAGTTGTAGATGTTCCTTCTCCTACAGATGGTTAATTATTTTTTGGGGGGTTTTGTTTCAAAAATCTTCCTTTATCATCCCTAAGTTTAGACATAAAGAAACATAACTGAAATTAATTTTGTTCTGTGTTTTTTTTTATTTTATTTTTTTCTTAAAAGAAAAATCTGCATATGAGTTTTCTAATCCTATCACCAAATGTACCTCCCTGGCAATGGTGCCAAAATGTTAGGCTCCAACCTACTGATGTAAATTAGGGTACAAATGATTGTCAATCTGGTGTTTGTAAGACTTAGAGATACATCCAAAATATATGGATTTAGAAATAATTTTTATTCTTTCAATGGAAATAAACCAAAACCTATTCTAAGAGATGAATATGGAGGAGATGCTAAGATTGTGTTCAAAAGTCTTTTTCATAGATCTCACGACAGTAATCAACAAAGGTTTCCTAAAGAGAATTTGATCAACAGTAAACATTCAAAGGGATATTCAAAAACTGGCTCAGAGGCTTATCAATGCTAGAAAGACAAAACTCTTATTCAAGAGATGCATTCATTGTTTTCTTTCATTCATTAGAAATCATCACCAATTCATGTTAAATCAAAAGTACTGAAAGTGTAAATAACTCAAAAATCATTCATGATCATCCTAATGCTTGAAAGCAAAGTACACATTGAATTCTTATTCAAGAAATCATTCACAACATGAGTAAGGCTTTGAAACATTAAGCATATTAGTTAACTATGAAATTCATCTAACTACAGCAAAGATATAAATAAAATTCATCTACAGCAAGATTTGATCTAAAACATATGCCAAAGACTATTTGAAAAGAACATAAAGGAAGAGTGTACTAGTTTGGCAAAGGGGGCCCTCCAATGCTTCACTTGTACACTTGAATCGTCTCAGCTAAGAAGGAACTTCCAGCAGCATTCACATCATCATATCATAGACATCATTAAGAACAACATAGAACTGATCTCAAGATTGCAAATTCAAAGTTTTCTTCATTCACATAAGGGATTGTCATACTAGTATATGTCTTAGAGTATTTATACAAGAGTTTTGAAACTAATAATGCTAATAAATCTCCTAAATATCATGATCAGATCCATAAAATATGCTAGGAAGGTCAAATACCCCCTTCAGATCCATAAAATATGAACAAATCCCAAGAAAATCTAAAATTGTCCATGATATTATGCTAAAACATGGTATTTTCTACTGAAGTGGCCATGTTTGACCAGCGTTGACCAGACACTTGGAAAGCTCAGATCTTGAAGATGATAGGTAATAATCCATCCTTGTACATCAAGGATCATGACCCAAGTCTCAGATTTTGCCCAACTGTCTTGCAAGTACACGAACCTAGGAGCAATTACGGGATTTAGTCAAATCCTGTAATTTCTGATCAATTTTTAATTTTAATGCCAAAAATTCAAAAATTCAATTCTTAAGCTAAAGAATGATAAATTTACCTTACATAAGCTATTTTATGAAAAATATGGAATAATATGAAGGAAAAATGGGTGGTTTTGGAGGCAAAAGTATAGTTTATAGAGTGAAAGGAAGCATAAAAATGTACTCAACAATGTACATGCAGGTTGTGGGAAGGTAGGGTATAGGTACACACATACAGACCTTATACAGGCCGTGTGTACCTCTGTGGGTCTTGAAAAAAAATGCAGTCAAGCAAAGAAACAAAGATAACTGGTATGGAAGACCAGAATCTCTGTTAGCTCATAATTTTGCAGAAACTTTAAAAATAAGGAATGAAACTAGTTTTTAAAAATACCTAATAAAAAACATTCCCAGAAACCCTAGAATTCCCTAGTATGGTCGCCAATTCTATTGTGGGTGGGAAATCCCTCCTATGGACTAGCACTAAGGGTTTTATCATGCATGCAGAAATGACCTAAAGATTGTTATGTTTTACCATCATCCCATTCCTAAACCCTATTACTCATATGTAAATACAAGGCTCAAGAGATTAAGTTGACGTACCTTATTTTTCATGTTTTGATGTCGATCCCTTTTCACGCTTGGTCATTCTTTGACTGCAACTCTCCTCCC
The DNA here is from genome assembly GCA_032191745.1 of Picea mariana. Classification (NCBI taxonomy): domain Eukaryota; kingdom Viridiplantae; phylum Streptophyta; class Pinopsida; order Pinales; family Pinaceae; genus Picea; species Picea mariana. The sequence goes on from JASDQU010374699.1 coordinate 52,721, forward strand.
AATGCTGAACTGCATTCACTAAAGACAAACAAAGAACTCCACATGCATTTGATCTATGAACTAATAGGTTAGATATTTAATCCATCATACAATCAATATTCTAATAATGACAATCTCATATGGCGTGACAGAAAAAGAAATTATTTTATTAACTTCATAATGATACCTTACAATGATACAATCGGCCACTACTCCTCGATCCTGGTCATGGGCTCTTTTTCCACTGTCTTCCAACTGTTTTTCTCTATACTTCTCTCTGCACAAGGATGGCTAAAGGTTGGGACAAAGGGAATGCTTAATCGGGTATAGTTTCTTTATTATGATTCTCCTCCTTTCAAATGGGACCCCTAACCCTTCTTTTATAGGCTAGAAGAAGCTAGGTATTTGKTCCAGTGACCGGCCATGCATGGCCAGAAGGTTTAGTTAACTTATCCAAAGCTGTGTGTTCCATCAACAACTTTCCTTTTTCCATGCTTTTGTAGGTACACTCAGGCTGTCTTGGGTCAGCTAGCGTGTAYACACATGTAGTAATGGAGCAGGGCATGTGGATCTTTATAAAAGGGGTTTTTAAGAAGAGTTGTTCAACACTATTTTGACAAAGAAAGAATCTGAGATGGCCTGATGCCAAGTAAGCATGTCTAGTGAAAATTAGGTTTATAACAGAGATAGAGCTACTTACAGACATGACCAAGCCATTCTAGCTTTCTGGCAATGAGCACAAGATTAGAAGAGCCCTGACCTCATCATCAAACTCCACTTTTACAGAACTTAGTTGATTAGTAACCGTATTAAAATCATTTAAATGATCTGCAACAGACCCACCTTCTGACATCCTCATATTAAATAATCTTTTCATTAGAAATACCTTATTGTACGCCGAGGGTTTTTCATGCAATTTAGCCAATGCATCCATCAAAGCCTTCGTTTTCTTTTCTTTCGAAATATTGAAACCCATCGACGCTGCCGGGCTCACCTGTATTGTTCCTAGAGCCTTTCTGTCAATAATATCCAATTCTTCATCCTTCATGGTCGTCAACTTCTTTGCTACTCCACCCAATGGTAGGAATAGATCCTACTGATATAAATAATCTTCCATCTGCATCTTCCATAACTGGTAGTTTTGTCCATTAAATTAATCGACCCTAAACTTTCCTTCTTCCTCCATTTCTCCCACTCGAACCAGGAACCCTCCTTTCCTACGAGTTACCTTTCGCTCTGATACCAGTTGTTAGAAAAACAGGATCGTGGCGCAAAAAAATAAAACAAATGTGGAAACAAAACACAAAAGATACACAATATAATAGAGACACAAATTTACGTGGTTCACCCAGTGTGGGCTACGTCCACCAGAGAAACTGCCAGGTCCTTCCTTTATTATTATCCAGCATATGAAGGGATACAACCTACAACAAACCTGTTGTAACTTCCTCTTCTTTCTCTCAAAGTCTCTAATCTCATAATACAATATTCACTATCATGCATAGCCGCAATCCATTTCCCCCAAAACATAGGGTTGCCTTCTAGGGAAAAAAAACCTAACATAATTTCTACCATTAGATCTTTGACCTTATAATGAACGGTCAAATTTTACAATGAAATTACAATATACATTTACAAGGCATTTTTTCCTTCGGGGGCTTCGCCCCCAAACCCCGCAGAGGGGGTAATCCCCCTCTGCACTCCCCCGCATGGAAGAGTGTACATACTTTTGGGGTGTAAAGTCTTTATGGGGTATAAAAACGACTAAAAACAAAAGACCTTTGAATCAGGAATATAATCAGGCTCCACAACCAACAGTCGGGAGACAGGATTGCGTAGAAACAAATTACGGAGGAATTTTGTGATGTAACCCCCCTACTCTCCCATGAGGATACACGACCTCTTGTTTAAGAATCTCTGATTCTCTGAGTCAATTTGACTCTTTGAAACCTTGATGGCTTCACTTTATAACTAAATGTAGGCCCTTTTGGATTTTCGATGCAGGTTCTATAGCACCCGCAACCTCTCCCTTCGCACTTCTCAACTATTGTGTTTTAAGTGCTAGCCTCTTTTCCACTAGCCCCTTCCTGGATGTGACCTTGGGCTATGAACTCAGGTAAAAATGTGATTGCGGGGTGACCAAAATTGGTTTAGGATCAACCTGATTTTCTCCCCGGAATTCACTACCAATCGCCACACGTCCTTTTGCTGATATTGTGGTTTCAATTGCGGCCCGCTCTCAAATTTTTAAAGCTCGAGCACTTTTTATCCCCACAATTGAGAGTGACCATTGATATTATGATCTCGGGTGATGCCTCTTGATCGACGAGTGAGATTTGTCTCCTCCCCTTTCTTCTCTCCAGATCACATGTTCTCAGATCCTTACGATCTATCGATGCATGTCCCTTTCAATCAACGGCTATGACTGATTTCACCAATTTGGGCTTCAGGAGTTTCAACTCTCAAATCTCACTTTCTCCATCACACTTCCACCCGAATTTGGTGACCTGTCGATGTGTGTCTCCCAGAGTTCGATGATTGTTCTTTACTTCACGCACTTTGTACTTCCGATGTTTCAATTTTTCCATGTTTTGTTTCTCCTGGGGCGCTTTACCCGGAGTTCACAATCTAACGACACATGTCCTCTTGCAGATCAATGGCTCCTAGCTACTTCGTCTCTTCAGGCTTTGGGCGTTTAAAACTCCTGCGCACTTGTTCCTCCCAGAGTTCTTTTACCCGAAGACAATGGATTTTCATCACGCGTTCCCTTGGATCCAACGGTCCAGATCTTCTTTGACTATTTGGAATTCAGGAGTTTCAAAATCCTACACACTTGAATCCTATGAAGTGACTTTCCTCGAAGTGTCAGATCTGCCAACATGTGTCTCCTGACGACCAATGGTCTGGATCTATTTCTTCTTTCGTATCTTCATTGATTTCCCCTCCTCCTCATCTACGAACTTCCGAAGTGCTTCCGCTCCAGAGTTGTAGATCTTGTGCCACCTGTCCCTCGGGATGATGGATGGTCCCTAATCACTTCGGAACTTCAGCAAGTATGTTCTCTTGTGCACAAAAAGGGTTAAGTTTCATGCACTTTACCTTGATCGAACGAGTATCGATCCTCGCACTCAAATCCAACGGATGTTGTCACTCCTCCTTGTGAGATTTCGGCTCCCTCCGACTTAAAAAACTTTCTAAGTAGTTAAAGGCTTCAACCTTTTCTCCTCCTACGAGTTCAGTCTCTTAGATCTCATCTGCGCTCTTGAAAGCACTATCTCTTTTGAGATTGTTTCCTTTAAGGATTTCAATTTCCATCGCACTCCTTGCATTCCTGGGATCTTGACAAACTCAGATTGAAGGATTTCTTCGAAATAAATTCTTCCCACACTCCTTGCGTTCCTATGTTCTTGGTCTTTGACGTTTAGTTGTTCCTTGAAATTTTTCACTTATTACACTTGGTCTAAGTTCCCGTTTTTCCCGCTGAACTCTTATGAGTCAATTCATGACTCTGCCGACGCACTCCTTATGTGTGATATGCACACCTTGCATACGAGTTTCAAAAGAGAAACAATTGAAACTTATCCAAACTTCGTCACAAATTTATATGATCAATTCTAACAACCACACATAAACGAAAATGAACTAAAACACATACATAATATATCATTTATTCAATCACCCCCTAAAATGAACATTGTCCAAGGAATTGGAACAATTCTATCTATTCTATTAATTCATGAAATAATTTACATAGTATTACAGTTCTTCACTGCATATTTCTTCTACCCTTATACTATGCTATCTCTGATACTCCTCTATCACTTACTTTTACAATACAACAACAAATCTATCTAAGGAGTGGCTCCTCGATCTCCTCTCTGTCCTGTCTGCAACCTATCTTATAAGTTTCTTAGCGGTTACCTACTTTTTCCTATTTCAATAACTATCAGTTATTATTAGATAAGGGTTGACACTCTCTATCTGCAACTCCTTACAGTCCTACACAACTTTACAAACACAACATATTTAAAAATATCATTTCCAAAATATCTCAACAACTTGTTTATTTTTTAGTTAAATGTTGATTTGAAATTATGTCATGCTGAGATGTCATATCCCTACCTCCACGCTTGCTTCTTTGACTTTGAAGGCAATGCTCCTACATCATACTCCCCTGGATAAAATATTCATGGACTGTTGTCCATGAGATCCTGCACTATTTTTCCATGCTTCAAAATATCAGGTTCAGTGACCCAACTTGAGTCTTCCACTAGATGAACTTTCCACTTCACTAAGTACTCAGGATATGTCTTCCTCCTAGTCTTCTTTCCAACTCTCTGTTCTATGATTTTCTCCATCTAAGGTTTTTCTGTTGTGGGCAATTGTTCTTCCCGCCGAACTTATTTTTGATCATCTGATTCTCCTACATCATCTCTCCTGTAAGGATATAAGTCTACAACATTGAATATCGGTGATATCCCAACATTGTCTGGAAACCCAATTTCATATGCATTGGCTGTTGGACACACCTACCACACTTAGAGGGGGGGGTGAATGAGTGTTGGGCTCTTTTTCCCAAAACTGCCCTCTTGCACAAAAACTCATCAATTAGCATTCAACATTTATTCATTACCCATTGTTTTCATTTATAACCAGTTAGATGTGAGCACATATCAACNATACCCATTGTTGTCATTTATAACCAGTTAGATGTGAGCACATATCAACAACATATATCAGCAATATATTATCAACAAGTCATCACCACAATGAACACAAAGAACACAAGATGTATGTACAATTTTCTTTTTATTACGAACTTCAATCCTTGGGGTTTATCAGCAACAACTGAATAGAGTACAACTTTACAAGAGCACCA